>QFEO01002988.1:0-12976 GCA_003316615.1 Amanita pseudoporphyria
GCCGACGCCGCAACTGTCTTCGCTGCCGCCGTTCTCTCTTTCGTCGATGAGTTGTTGCTCCCTGCGTTTATCTGGCACCGCGACTCCTTCGAGCTCAAGGTCATCAAAAACCCAGAGTCCGATGACTTCATTCTGCAGGGAAGAATGCGCGTCGGTGACTCGGTCGACGACGAATGGGTCGTCTTGTGGTTGTTGAAGCTGATCAGCGCGAAATGGGATCTTGCCATCTCGTGTGCCTCGTCTTTTGCAATAACGTGATTATGGTGGTCTCATTGACGTGTTTAGCGTGTTTGATTCCGACGGTGAATTTCTTCTCATCGAGGCGGCAGAGACCCTACCTCCATGGGTAAAACCATCAAATTCAGAAAACAGGGTGCGCCCCTTCCTTTGCTTACCTCGACAAGAGACCTCGTTGTTCACCATCCTATACAGGTCTGGGTTTATAACTCACGCCTGCATCTTGTGCCTCTTTCGTACATATCTTCGCCGTCTAGGAGAGTCCACCGCCGCAAGTTGCCTGGCCTCTCAGAGAGCGACGATGAAGGGCTGAGTGATGAAGATAGCAGCGAGTGGATCTCTGCTAACGATGCAGTAAAGCTGGTCAGGGACCCAAATCACGACACGTTCGCTCCCGGCGAAGTAGAAAAGCTCGTCTGGCAACGAATTTCTAGGTATGTTTTAATCTATTAATTAAGGAGCATTCGTCCAACTAGTACAAAGCTATCCTACGGCGCTGAAGAATCATATGCATGTTACAAAAGCGTGGATCCCGATTGATGTTGCCAAAGCTTTGGCCACTAACCCGCCCCTGGTACAGCAGGCCGTGGAGACATTTTATACAAGGGATGCTATACAACTACGTGTATGCGCGATATGCTTTTATTATACATTTATCTTGACAACGTATCAGGCAGCGCACAGAATGTCCAGATTTTCACCTGATACTTCAATGCTCAGACCCGTTAAATTGACTAGAACAGCATATGCGCAACTTGTCGGACAGAAGTTTTTCCCACCAAAGGTATTTGGACGCTGGCAGGAAAAAGAAGAGATGAAAGAATGGAGATGGAGGGATGTTGGCATGAAAATCGTAAAGCGCTTCGAAATTCCCCCGACTGGCTTGTGGTCTGACTAGCTTCTCAGGCCGTTGGCTTCGAAATGCTCTATCAAGAGAGCAAAGCTCGACGCAATGCAGCTGAAACAGCAGAATCTACCAAGTCATCCGTACGTCTTCGTGTGCTGTGAAATTCGATACTTCACACACATTCTTGAATAGGCTGACGCAAGCAAGGACGCATTACGTCGCGACCCACACTATATCAAGTATTTGCAAGACCTCGCTTCGACAGATTACTTCAAGGGTGAGATTCAAGGATCAAAATTATGGCAAATTTTGGAGAACAATGCAACGGCTGCGTACATCGATGCGCGGCGGGAAGAGTGGGTTCATTGTCTGCCTCCGAGCTACCTAGTTCTCATTTCATTCCAGTAGCGCGTCTCGACCGTCGTTTGCCTCGCAAGTAAATCTTGCTGTGTCTCGAGTGTCCAGTCTCCCAGAGGTTCTAGATGAAGAAGATAACGATGAATGGTTAAACATTGATGCCCATGACTTTGACGAGATGCTAGAGAAAACAATGGGAACCTCAAAAGCCAAAACGAACGGATCGTTCAGTAGCATGGACGTTGACGACGAAAAAGCAAAGGTTAATGACCGTTTGGCATCCGCGCAGGCAGAAAAATTGAAGGAACTGGCTACGAAAGTGGAGAAGTTCGTTGAGGGAGAAGGGGACATTGAAGGAGCAAGGTTCGAAGAGTAAGTTTCGCGTTGTCGTCTGGAGGTTGTATTTCACAAAGAACAGTGAACAATTTTCAGATGAGGAATTTAGCGATGAAGAGATTGGTTCAGAGGACGAGTCCGACGTCGAAATGACAGGAAAGGGAATGGACGAGGAAGAAAAGGCTAAAAGACAAGCAGCCATGGACAATCTTGTACCAGCCTTGGACCCTTCGGAGTATGGAAAGATGCCTCTGTCGTTCAGTAACTCGCAGAGGGTAGCCTCGACAACCATTGGAACAGATAAGGTAGAAACTGTTGGTGCCCAGGAGCCCACGTCACCCTCAGAAGTTAAGGCAAGAGAGAGATTTCTTAGACCGCCGATACTACCCCGTGATAGATATGAGGGCGTTGATTCGGATGATGAGACTGATGATTCGGACGAGGATGAATCCGAAGAAGAAAAGCCGCAAGTTGTCGGTGAATTCGAAATTGACATGGCAGAAGAGGAGGAAGAGTTCTTAGAATTTTCACGGCAGGCTCTTGGAATAAGTGACGAGCAGTGGAATGAGATTATCCATGATCGAAAAAACCGTGGTGGTAAGCGTGCTACACACTAGCTTGGGACAATAGCTTTACCAGTCCTACCAGCCTTCTTGCCTGCAAGTGTAACTGCCAAGCAGCCAAAGACTGAAAGGGTCAGGTCACCGGTTGCAAGAGAGATGGAAGCAGACATTAAACCGATGCCCCCAGCTGCGAAACGAACTGGTGAACCAAGCCTCGATTCATTCGAAGCCGTCATGAAGGCTATGGACGAGGAGCTAGCTCGCATCCAAGGCCATAAAATGCAAGGTCCCCAGTCTGATAAAAAGGGAAAGGGTAAAAACCGGGAGCCTACGATTCAAGAGGGGCAGGATATCGAAGCGGCCATGGAAGCTGAGCTCAAAGCGTCGCTGGACCGCGATGAAGATGAGGATGATGGGATCGCGGAGGAGAATATTGATTACAACCTTATCAAATACTTTTTGGAGAGTTTCAAGAGTCAAGGGGGGTTAGCTGGTCCTGTGAGCAGTCTCGCGGGACGACTACAGCCAGGGTGGAAGCTGCCTAGGGACACTTCGTAAATAGCTTTGTATTTTCTTGTTCTTGCTTGTCCCCGCCATGATTCATGCCGTTCTGATCTGTTGCGTCCGCATACATCTCCTCTAATCATTAGACTCATGCATACTTTCCAGTCAACACATCTGGGATGTCCCGCCTAACTAAGTTTTATACACCGGTTCATCATTCCGCACAAACTCTGGTCGAAAAGATATTCTCGCTCATTTGTTCGCGCCCTGCCGGGCTCTGCAACTTCCTCGATGCTCCAGAGCTGGAAGAATTTCTAGGTGGTCCAAAGGATAGCATTGACGAGAGGTGGAGAGTCGTCTACCGGTGTTACGCCACGCTTTACTTTGTGCTCGTCGTTGACGGCTCGGAGAGTGAGCTGGGCATTCTGGATTTAATACAGGTGCGCAAAGTGTGATAATATACACTGGTTGCTCAAACGATGGTAGGTATTCGTTGAGGCATTGGACCGGGCATTTGAAAATGTATGCGAGTTGGACCTCGTCTTCCATTTCGATGAGGTGAGTTTAATGACGCCGAGTGTCTTCTTACCTGTTGACTCATTTCCTCTTGCTCAGGTGCATCACATATTGGCAGAAATCATCCAAGGCGGAGTAGTCCTCGAGACAAATGTGGAGGAGATAAGCACTGCAGGTATGTTTATCATTTTATTTACAAGAGGGTTGTTACGATTATGATTCAAATGCATTGCATAGTACAAAATGCGACAAAGGCTAGAAAAGACTCGTTTGCATCGTCGAATCCATTGTCACTCGGCGTGGGGAGTGGCCTAGGGCCCCGAGGTGCAAACGCCGTAACTCCGTTGACCTGGCTAACAGGGAAGCTCGCTGGTGTCGGTTCGAGGTGAACACGATTTGCAAGATAGAATCGTATTAAATCGATATCGGCGGAAATACTACAGCTGTGCATGTCGGTGCCAATGCGAAGATATTAATGACAGGCCTAGCACCAGGAGAAAGATGGCCTGTATTTTTAGTATATATGTATTCCTGAGGTTATTGCGTCTCAAAGTACTCAGGATCCAGGAGGTGGCGCAAGTGAGGTTCCTGTATGATATATGTAAGCTAAATGAGACGGAGATTGGATGATCCTCACGCTTCTTTTTCTTCTTGGGGGGTCCTTGTGCCCTTGATGCGTCTGTCGCCGGCATCGATGCGCCCGCAGATGGACGAGGCGTCGTTCCGCGGGACGACGTGGGCGCGGGGGTTGACGGCGAGAGAGGTTGGGTAGATAATACAGCTGAAGAGGGCACTGCTGCTGTTGCTGCTGCAGTCTCTGCAATTGTGACTGTAGATGATAGACTGCCTGGTGGTGGTGCCGTCTTCATATGTGCAGCCGTCGTTCGCATAGCATTCAAAAACAACAAATTATTTTGCTGCCGCTTTGTGGTATCTTCCTTACGACTCGATATTTCACTCGTACTTTCACTGTCTGAAGTCTCGTCATCTGGTTTTTTCTTCTCTTCCGAAATGGAAGGATCGACAATAGGCCATGCAAATCCAGTTCTTGGAGTGTACTCTGGTCTGTATTTGCGCAACGTGTCAAGGGAGGCTTGGAGAGAGTATAGCGACGTCAACTGCACGGACTGTCAGCAAAATAATAGCGCACAGTGGTTCTCACTAACGAGACGATTGGAAAGCACCGTGTAGAGATCTGGTGCTTGATATATGCGGTTGTTCATAATGAAATACGATGCAAGCGGTATGGCTGACAAACTTCAGCACTTGGCTACGCGACCATGCTTTCGAACGCTAGCACGCACCCTCTTCAGGAGACAAACGCTCCCGTTTTTGAATGATAAAAAATGACGGAGGTTGAGAATGTACGAGGGCGAACTCTATGCCAGTGAACCGCCTGCCCGCGATTGCGTTGCTACTGGAACCATATCATACCAGTAGCCAACTTACTTGAGTTCTTCAGCCTCGTTAGCAATAGATTGCCCGGTATGCATAGTTTGCATGCGTAGTACTTGATTATTGCTTTGCTTATCGTAAAACATCGAGGTGGCGAAATACTCAAACACGTTTTCGGTTGTAAGCAGACCGTTGGCCTGCAAGTGAAGCCTGTCAGGCAAACACAATACATTTGAGAATGACAATGACGAGCCTGTATCCATTCGTGCCATATAAAAAAACGATGGCTATAGTCATCAGGAGGGTGCAAGTCAACAATATCCATGTATGAAAGCTTGAAACGAAGTCTGGTGTGCTTATTTCTCACTCTGCAAGGAAATTTCATATTGCGGAAACAGTACATAGATCAACACTGCTAAAGAGTCTATCCAACTGGCACATAAAAAGTCAAGATAAAAGACGGAAAAGTAAATTGTTGGACAGATAGTGGTTATTTCGAATGTCAGTCCGTACGGAGAGGTATATATACGCAAGCAGACAGTTTAGTGGTAACTTCGGGACGTCACGAACAAGGAGGATACCAAGACAATTGCGTTGTTGACATATACGAAAAATGAGTCGACTTTGAAGAATTCGAACGAGATCATGTCCGTCGCGGGGCCAACATAATAAGGAGGCGGTACGGCACGTGATACACTTCGAACAGAATGCCTAAGCGGCGCAAAAACTTGCCAGGCTTCAAGCGCATGACAAGTCGAAAGCAAATAACCTGAAAGGCAGTTGAGACAAGAAGATGGTGACGACGGTAAGAAAATTCACCTTAGAAGCGATTCAATGGCAAGACGATTTACTTTATGTCGTGGCAGTTGCATGCAGTGTTCCTGCCAACGGGGCTTTTCCCACAACTATCACACCACGTTCTTCCCGATTTGGCCACTCCTATTGCCCGCTTCGCCGAGTGTGCCTCATCGCGATGGATGCTGGTGAGGTGGCGGCCGAGGTCATGCTTACGACTGAAAGACCTGCCACAATTTCTGTGAAGGCAATTATATGGCTTAAGCCTATTGGGGTCGTGAGTAGCCATGTGCGTTTTCAAGTTAAACGCTCTGGCGAAGGCTGCGAGCAACAATCAGCACGTTATGTGAGGCAAAATATAACGAGCATCTAACCGCGCGTGCACTTCGTGCATTTGTGCTTCCTGCGGAGATCCATTTTCTGCTCATCTATAGCAGCAGTGGCGAGACTAGTAGAGACATTCAAAGGAGAGACGGTAGGATGTATGCTCGCCGCGCCATAATTGATAGGAGAGAAGAACGCATCGTTAGGAACTGGGTTACCGCCCATAGGGTAGTTAGGGAAGCAAGCGGAATTGGCGTATGGTCCGTCATAGACTTTGTTGCCACAATTGATAGGACTATGGGGAGGAGTCGGTGGCAACGTTCCAAAGGAAGTAGGATCCGTGGTGCTATCGATGCTATTCAACGAAGCGCTGCTCGCATAATCCGAGGCAGCTCTGGGGTGGACTTGGCTAAGCTCCATTTCCAAGTCAGCAAAGACGGGCGAGGTGGCGTAAGGCGAGTCGGAAAAATTGTAGATCGACTCGGAGAAAGAAGATAGAGTGTCGCAAGTAGATTCCGTAAACGCAGAGGGCAGAGTGCAACTGTAAAAGGGTTCAAGTCGGGGAGCGGCGAGTATATGGGAAAAAACAGTGCTGTCAAGGTCGGGGATAGCGTCAAGGTCGGAATCGAACTGTTCGGGTTGTGGGGCGTCAGGATCTGTGAAAGAGGTTATAAAGAAGTCCTCAAAGGGCTTTTGATGGTCAAGATATGCATCAAAGGCCAGAGACTGTGATCGAATGTCGGACATCGTGCACACTGCAAGCTGCGGGGGGTTTTAATAAGAGAGTGAGGAATGGGAGGGCGAGGTGGTGGTTGGAAAGAAAGCTGTAGCACATCCCACTCGGCCATATAGGAACCTGCTGCGCACTTACGTAATCAGCGAGAGTCAGCACGATGACACAATCGCCGGACTTGCCCCAGAAGGCAACTACCGCGAATCCAGCGTACATGAGAACAGCGCATTGTCCATTTCTCGAGTCACTCGTTCCTATCTAATGCTGACGATCCAAGTCTCCCTGGAACCCCCCCAACTTTCCTATCTGCTTTCTGCGCATTGCCGCCGACCCTCGGTCGTCGCGGCTCGCTGAGAGAACTAGGTGCTTGTCCACCAGCTAGAGGCAGTCATCAGGGACGGCACAATCAGGGGCAAGGAAGGGAATGAAGCACATACATCATTTAAGATATTTGTAGACGTTGTCAATGATGACAACACAGCTGTCAATTGAACATCCTCGTACTCCTGTATCACGTTTCAGATTCTCCTTTCAAACAGGAACAAGATGGCACAAACTATATTAGACTCTTCCCGGAAAGCAACGTTTTCCGTTGCAGGAAGCGAGGCAACAAGTGCCGATAGTGAGCGAAGGATAGTGTGATCTTTCTGTGCTTTGCCTTACACTTGCTCAGCATGCACAACACACGAGCTAACTCTATGTTGACTTACCAGCAATAACTTCTGTCACATACTTGACGAGCACTAGCAACCGATCATGAAGCATTTTCACGGCCGATCGCTGTGTCTGTAAATGTGTCTCCACTAGCAAATACCTTATAGCCACCCGATATAATATCTAACGATGAAACTTACGACTTGTGCTAGTGCCTCCACCTTTTGCCGTCCAATCGACCGCAATACGTTCTGCTTCACCCGTTTCAACCGTATATGATACTTCAATATACACGGCTCGGGATGTTCGCTCCCTAATCTCGACTGAAGGTTCATATGCCTTGAAAGGCAGTGATTGCGTGTTAAGACTACTTCCAGATCCGAGGGTAACGCCGGGTTGCAGAAGTAGTAGAAGTGGTGTGGAGCAATACCCAGTAAACTGGACCAGTGGCGGATCTCGCGTCAGTGTTTGTCGGCAGGGCAAACAATGAGATGCGCTTCAGGCATTATAAGAAAAGAATCTGCACCTGTTCATGGATAGCAATATGTCTTATCGTGGGATAGGAAGCGACCGTGTACCAGCCTATGATTTCGAGTGACGGGAAGACCTGCTTGTCTTGAAAGACGCGTGTCAACCAGCCCGCCGATGCAGGTAGACGCCACATTTACGCACATTGGTCTCGCCTGGAAACCAGATAGTCGTGATCGACAGCATCGTCCACAACCCCCAACTCGAAAGTGTTTACAATCTCAACTTCGCGTCCATTCTGAATGCCAAGCAAGGCTCCCAAAACTACAAAGCGTCATCAGCCCATTAATCGTTCACGATTGCTATTGATAACAGACGAAAAGGGTTGGATGTATTGGTTTGCAGTCTACGTCGAGTAAGATGCTCGGATATGTTCAGTATAGGTAGAGGGTGTCTGATAGGAGTGAAGGACTCATTAACGGAAAGAGACGTTCCTGCTCACAGTGATACGCTGAGCCCAGACACCGTGTTTGATGGGAGAACGACAGAAGCTTCGTCCGTATCCATTGCACTCATGCTGCAGCCACTGACGGGGTCCTAGGCGTCTTAGGCACCGTGAAATGAGTATGTAATGAACCTTACGCAAACGCGTGACAAACATCAGCATCCCCTAATCCAAAGTATTACAGAACAATCGTGCAACATCCCATCCGTCTCGACAATGTAAGGCATTCTCTGCTGTCAGCAGCAACAACGCTTCCTGCACCGCCATATCATGACATTTGCTCTGCAAACTTTGTAGAATTTGCAGTACCGTTTTGTTAGAACCTTGGTTATTTGTAGCTGGTAGCGTCCTGCTATCGTCAATTGAAAGGTGTACTTTGAGACCGATATATCCCGCAGCTAAAGCAATTATGATTGCCTTAACAACCGGGTCACCGCCAAAGCTACCAGAACCCCAAAGTACAGATGACACACTTAAAATGGAACGTCGACGTAGCGCAGCGAAGCCTATGAGCAACTTGTTCAAATCGTGTCGAAGGACAATTGGTGTCAAGTCAAGGAAGGAAGCACTCAGGTCCAACTCTGCGGCGTCGATTAGCAAGAAATTACTCCGTCGTCCATTCTGCACCCGGATCATACGAGCGTGCTTCCCTTGTCCGACCCATTGTGATGCTGGCGTTACGTTTTGTGCCAGTATCGCCCCATCAGGCGTAATAGGGGGAGATACTAAAATAGCTCCAACAAGAAGTAGTTCCGGACAAGCGGCTGTTACGAGCTCTTCCTGGGTGCAAGCTGCACCAAATCCAGGATACGCATTCGAGGAGATGACGTAGGAATCAATAGTATCATGCGGAAATGGGACGGTTGCAACGCCAGTTGGTTCAAGGACAACGTTGCCAAAGGCAAGATTACGGCAACTTTGAAGTGCATCGTAGGATGCGTCATCTGGCAAGCACGAACAGAACTCAAACTTCACAGAGGATAAATTACCGCGTTCCTGGAAGTAACTGAATAAGGTTGTGAGATAACCTATCACGGCGTTCTCGAGTGGCTGGGGGGAGGAATACCAACAGGAAAAATTTACACCCCAATTGTTACCTCGAGGAGGCTTCAATGTGCCTAAGAGCTGGTGAGCCACAAGTGATCGAACTTGGAGCGTGGACAAGGTCACGGGTGGATTGTGCAGGGACAAGTGACGAATGGAGTGTGATGGAAACATGACAGGTAGTGAAAGTGCGGCTTCAAAAACGTTGTTCAATATGTGCTCTGTAACTAAAGTGAAGGCCTGATACGTGTGGCCAAGAAATTGGCGAAGGAAGCTCGTGTTTAGCCTCCCATTTCCGTGAAGAGAATACGCGAGATCTTCAATTAAGTTCGGAAGATGCGTGAGCGAATTTGTGGGGCATGCCCTGAAGGATGCAATATGTGCGGTAATGACTTGCCAGACGGTTGGATTGTCCTGGTCGGCAACGCTGAGGGGATCTGTGCAAGTAAGGCCAGGATGAGATGGCAGAAGATAAGCATCCATTGACGCGGGACGCGACTTGACCTGCCCTGAAGCCAATTATTATTCAAACAAGGCGTGCTCGCTCTCTCCCATCCACGACAATGTCTGGTTTTGATGCGAGCAACGTCTACACAGTTTCTGTCCATGATATTCCAGCGCCGACTGCTCCAGACGCCCCTTCTGAAACAGAAAAGCTTTTTCTAGATTTTCTCTTGCAGTACCGAGTTGGAGGAGAGTTTATATACAGGTCAGCAAATGTTTTAGCGTCACGGATTGACTTTTTGACATACATTCAGAGATAAACTTCGGGCCAATCTCCTATTGAAACAATATATTCTTGACGTGGATCTGCGGCATGTTGGTCTGTACAACGACGAATTGGCTCATGCAATACAGGATAGGCCTGCTGATGTGCTTCCCCTGGTATGTCTGATACGTGGTTAATTCCACCATAGGCTCATTTTTCATAGTTTGAAAATGCAGCAACTCGTGCTGCCCGTCTAATATTATCTCCTAGAAGAGATGCTGATGACGAAGATCAGTCAGAATCATCCTCGCAAGCCATGCCAAAAGTGCAAATAACCCTCTCTTCCGCGCTTAATATGCTGCAATTCCGGGAACTTACAGCCGACACGTTGAACAAACTTGTCAGATTACCAGGGATCGTCATATCCTCCTCCGTTCTGTTTTCTCGTTCAACTAAGTTGCATTTGCAATGTCGCTCCTGTGGACATATAAACATAATGCATCCTCCCGGCGGTTTAGGTGGACTTGGAAACGGCTCAGACCGAGGTCTACCGCGACAGTGTGAAGCCACTTCGGCGGACGGGAAGAAAGAATGCCCATTGGATCCTTATTTGATAGTTCACAACAAATCATCATTCGCGGACCAGCAGACCCTCAAGCTCCAAGAAGCACCGGACATGGTACCTGTGGGAGAACTTCCTCGGCATATTCTCCTCTCGGCAGACAGGTATCTGACTGGTAAGGTTGTCCCCGGCTCAAGAGTGATCGCCACCGGCATATATTCGACCTTTCAGCCATCTAAAAACGTATGTATGCTCCTCCAACAAAATCCTGACGTCCATTTTATTTTATTTATCCTGCAGAAAAGTGCCGGCGCAATAGCATTGCGCCAACCGTATCTTCGGGTTATCCATCTTGAACTCACTTCGCCCTCTGGCGCAGGCGGTTCCAATCCCTTTGGTGTGCAGTTTTCTCCAGAGGAGGAGGAAGAATTCATGGAAATGGCTAGAAGTGATGGATTCTATGAGCGCTTTGCGAGAAGTGTTGGTCCTAGCATATATGGGAGTCTTGGTCAGTAGTAAGGTAGAACGGTGGAGTTGAAGCCATGCTGATCCTTAGCCAACAAGATATCAAAAAAGCCATTGCATGCTTGCTCTTTGGCGGGGCAAAGAAAGTTCTTCCTGATGGGTTACGCCTACGTGGCGATATAAACGTCCTGTTGCTTGGTGATCCAGGTACAGCCAAGAGCCAGCTCCTGAAGTTCGTTGAAAAGGTAAGTTGATTATTTTGTGAAATTAATGTAACTCGGGAGTCTTCCTAGGTGGCACCAATAGCGGTGTACACTACTGGAAAAGGTGCCAGTGCTGCTGGTTTGACAGCTTCAGTGCAAAGAGATCCGGTGTCTGTAAGATAATTCACCTGAATACGGAATACCCGATGCTTATATATGCAGCGTGAATTCTATTTGGAAGGCGGTGCTATGGTCCTTGCTGACGGAGGCGTTGTCTGCATAGACGAATTTGACAAAATGAGGGACGAAGATCGTGTAGCAATTCATGAAGCAATGGAGCAGCAGACAATTTCGATTGCAAAGGCTGGAATAACGACAGTCCTCAACTCTCGAACGAGCGTACTGGCTGCAGCTAATCCCGTCTTTGGGCGGTACGATGAAGGGCGAAGCCCTGGCGAGGTAAGAATTGCCCGGCAATGATGCATCGTCTATTGATTCAATCCGCAGAATATCGATTTCCAAACAACAATTCTCTCTCGATTCGATATGATTTTCATTGTCAAGGATGAACACAATGAAACAAGGGATAAGGTTAGTTCGTATTCATCTGCTTAAATATCCGGCTTACATTGCCATAGAACATTGCTCGTCATGTTATGAATCTTCATATGAATCGGCCAAATGAAGATAATGAAGACAGCGGAGAAATCCCCTTGGACAAAATGAGACGATATATCGCATATTGTAAAAGGTTCGGGGATTCACTAAATGACTATCGCGAGATTGTAACTCATGCACGCAGTAAATGTGCGCCACGATTATCGCCCGATTCTCAGGAGATGTTGAGCAGTCATTTTGTGACATTGCGGCAAGATGTGCAGAAGCTCGAGCGTGATAATGACGAAAGAAGTTCAATTCCAATTACAATCCGGTATGTGCTTTATGTGTACATGTCAAATTCATGCCTTGACATTAAGTTAAAGTCAATTGGAAGCTATTATCCGTATATCTGAAGCACTGGCCAAAATGACATTGTCGCCTGTCGTCCAAAACCATCACGCCGAAGAGGCAATTCGATTATTCAAGTTTTCAACGATGGACGCGGTCACGACGGGATCGGTCGATGGTCTGACTCGAGGGGAACTAAACGAAGAAATGTCACGTATAGAGCGAGAGCTTCGGCGCCGGCTGCCAGTTGGCTGGAGCACAAGCTATCAGAGCCTTGTCCGTGAATTCGTTACGCAACAGGGATATTCGAGTCGTGCCCTTGAAAGAACCTTATTCATCTTAGAAAAGAAAGAAGTAATCCGTTTCTCCGGACAGGTGAGTAATAGTCTTGGCATCCGGTTCCGTAAATGCTGATGCATGAAAATTTACATCAGAAAAAAGTGGTACACAGGTACAGTGTTTTTGTTTTGGTAAGGTGATTACTTCACTGACCCCATTTCTCCTGCCAAGGGTTGGAGTATAAGGTACATTCTGTGTCATCATATCAAAAGACATACCCCCTATGTACGAAATACCGAAATTCCCCTATGTTTTAATAACTGTATGATAAGCAACTATCATAAGAGGGGGATAGAAGAGTCATAAAGACCAATGATGCTAGTCTATTGTCGCCCGCCTAGCTCAATTGGATAGAGCGTCAGACTTTTAGGACGAAAGTCGATAGGGCATCTGAAGGCTGCGAGTTCGATCCTCGCGGTGGGCTAGATCCTTTTTTTGCAAGTCCTTTTAAACTCTACATTTTTCCGAAGCC
>QFEO01002991.1:0-10769 GCA_003316615.1 Amanita pseudoporphyria
TCCTCATCGCCACTGAGGTGCCCGTCACCGGTTTTTTGTTCTATATAAGGTATTACACCAAGAATATAATGCTGACTTACAGTCTCACCATCACAGGTACTATCGTCAATCATTTATTAATTACTTGTGAGACAGACCAGTCAAAACAAGATTGGAAATTGCTATTCCTTACGGGAAACACGGGACGATTTAGACGTAGCAGTTAGAGTGTGTCAGCTAAAATTGGGACATATTGGCCGGTATGATTGGTCCTTGCCAATCGATCTAAACTCATCATATTGCACACTGTCTGATACACCTGTAGATTATATGTTGCGCGACTATGGACCATACGTGGAGAATACGTGGAAAGCTAGGGTCTTTGGGTCCTCTGCATTGGAATTGCATGTACGGTGCGTGATTGATGCGTGGATAATGCATGGACGATGCGTGGAAAGAGTGTGGATAGTACATGGAGAGTGCGTGAAGACACCGTGGAGAATGCATGGAGAATGCATGGACATAGCGTGGACCACGCAGATATATAATGCCCTCAATTTCTTTGTCTTGCATGGACCATGCTATTCCACGCTATCTGCATGAATTATGCTGACTGACTCTTCACGCTGTTCCATGCATTGTCCACGATATTCCATGCATAGTCCACAGTGAACCATGCATGATCACGCGTGGAACACGATGTTCCATGCTAAAAACACGTGAAATAGCATGATCCATGCTATTTTGTCCAATTCCGCGCACCATAAATGGGATTCCCAGCCATATCGATAATTGTTCTACATCATGAGGGATATTCAAGACTAAGTTATCATTGGGTTAACTCGGGGCCAGAATGGCAACATTTATCGTACGTACTTGGTTCCCTTGCCAATTTAACTTCACCTAAAATCTCGCGGTTGTCAACCTCACTACCGTCATCATCATTATTGATCATATTCGGCACATCTATCATTGGATCAATACAGCCTGTCCATATTGATTCATCTAGCAATCCGCGTGTGCAAAATTCAACAGTAGTCACTGCAAGCTTGTCCAACCGCTGATTTATGAGCAACATCTGAGAGAGTGCATTGAATCGATTTGAGCGTCGCCAGGGTTCCTTGACAGCTTTTATATGTTTCGACTCTGTGATAGATGAGCACAATCCATTTGGGGTGCCAAATTTTCGAATGGATTCACAGTAGTGCATGAGAGAGTGTTGCCGAGGGAGGTTGAAATCAGAGCGGATGCCAACTGATTTAAAGATTTCACGTTCGCGATGGAATTTCGTTAATAGCTCTTGCAATTTGTCTAAATCATCTTCATCTATTACCAATCGTCGGACGATGTAACAGAATTCAATGAATGTCGAAATAGTCCTAACGATTCGTCGTGGGACAAGGCCAACGATCGCCTGTAGGTAGACTTTCATCAAAGCCTTGGAATCGTCGCCTGTCCATTGCTTAAAACCCCGGCCTTCTGGAAAGCGCCGAAGCCCAGGAAACAAGGGAGTAGCTGCAATGCTGGGTAACGCTCTAGTAAGAACGATTGAAAAAAAAAGGTCAGGACTCACCGTCGATCTATCTCGGCAAGTATTTTTCTTGCCTCTTTCATTGTAACTTTAGACTTTATGTAGTCTTCAACCCACGTTACGAGGTGATCCTTGAACGTCCCCTTGATTATTTGATGTAAAATATCTGATGCGATTAATTGATGTATGTCAGCACGAGGGAATTTTGACGTGAATGGCTAGATGCAGTATGGATTAAGTTTATATTTGCATCAACAAAACATCAAAGACACGCACCATAATACCCGGAACTATGCCATATTTAAACCATAAATCTTTCTCTCCAAACGCCTCCATACATGCTGCAGTGAGCTCATGTGTTCGCCGAACTGCACACTCATCGCCATCAAGATTTTTATTTGATGCAGTACAACTATATCATTAGCCGTCATCATCCCGGCTTGATAATATAGCCTGGTTCATACATCGGACACCAGTCTTGCACGATGCAGCAGAGCTGAACCTGCTCCGGATAATCGGCAATATATGCACCGAGCCCATAGATTGTTCGTCGATAGTGGCCATCTGCATATCGGATTATATCTAAAGTGGTCATCCCAGGCCGAAGAGACTCCAAAATATGGGCAATAGAACCATGGTAAAGCTCGCGTTGAAAAAACCGGAACTCCTTGCTATCCTCATGTTCCCTGTTGGCTTGAATCGAAATTAGATCACACAAATTGATGCGATAGTGGGAATGTCATACTTTTTGGAATAGAAAGGAATGCGATTAATGATACACCGTTCTGGTGTGCTCACCGGACATTGTTATGGATAAGACCATTTGACATATATAACGGGTAATAATCATTTTGTCCAGTTGCGACAGACACAGTGGTCTTGTCACTTCCCAATATAATTGGACAAAACGTCACCCCGTGCATTGCCGGATCCTGAGCTATAATATCCTTCAAACAAATTTGAGTTACTGACAATAAGATAGGTCTTAGATCGCACCGATTGTTCCCATGCCCATTCACCCGACATAAAGTCCCTATACCACCGAACCTTCATCTTCGTGTTGTACACCACTTTTGCTGAAAAGTCCATCTCATTCGCAAAATCACGGTTCGACAATTGTGCTCGCAAGACCTGGCATGGATCCCGGAACCAAACGTCATAGCGCTTCTGCTTCCATGGTACGTTGCATGTATCCTGGTCGCCTTTGGGAGAATAAGAAATTGTAAATGATTTCCATGAGATATGGCCATGCTCCGTTGCATCTATCGTATTGTACATATCTTGTGCGCTCATGAACGGAGGGTCCATGCCATCAGGAAGCATTCAGCCCCAGATCTGCAAAAGACAATTGATGTGGTCTTGTGGCATCTGATTGCGGTGGTAGAGGAGATCTGCGAGCTCATACGCTTCACGGCTCTTGTATGGAGTGAAGTTGTTGGCAGCGCGAGCATCCCAGGGTGGTGGTAGTGCACCATCTGCCAAGAATTCACCATATTGGTTGCATGGTCGTCCTAAAATCATGAATTGATGTACGTTTTTGAACAAAACTAAAGGGACTCACCGTTGATAATTGGATGCCAACGGACACTTTCACCATGTCCATCGTCATTTCCTGTTTCATTGTGAGCATCGCTGTCATCTGGAACGCCGTCATTCAAGTCAAAGTGATTCATGAAGCGATCGTCAAAGTCTGGACTCAGGGACCTAGACCGTTGGGACTGTTGCATAGTAGACCCCCCCCAGCGTTGCATAAGTGATTCTTCTGCCTCATGTCGTCTTAGATGGTTTGAGAGGCCTGCTCGATTCGTGAAGAATTCCCGGCAACCCTTTACTGTGCAAGGGATATGCCGTTTCTTCAGTGAATGTGGCATATATCAGGATGATCTAATAAAAAGAACAGAAGTCCATTTTCCAAATTAGTTACAGCTGTCAAGCCTTCAGGTGCAATATATCACGCGCCAAAGTCTTCCTTGCTTCCTTTCTTCCTTCCATTGCCTTCGCTCATCGCTCATCGCTTTTCTGTCTGCCCAACCGTTCCACCATGCCAGCACCTCGATTCGCTCTGATGTCAACATCAATGACAACCCATCCAGGAAACAAGAACGCGCACCCTGGATATGTCGATTTACCAAGCCCGCGTCGTAAGCCAGCTGAAACGGAAGAAGAGCGTCAGAAGGCTGCACAAGTGGCAGCTGAAGAAGCAGCCAACGTGCAGCTGCGGCAGAAAAGGTAAATGCCATCACTGAAAAGCTCACCAAGGAAAAGGCAGCCGTGCGTCCCCGTCTTATCAAGAAAGCAAATGCTGAGCCGGGTAAGGATTGTATTATACCCATGTGCTCTTACCTGCTTGATTCTTGATTATAGCGGCTGGAGCGGATAACGCGAAGTCTGATGCGCATATATCTGATGCGCATATATCTGATGCGCATACATCTGATGCGCATATACCTGCTAGTACTAAGGATTGTGAGTAGCCATTTTTACGAGCGGTCGTCTAGGATGACTTACCTGTACCAGACAATAACAAAAAGTTGAAACGCGCAGCTGCCAAAGTTGCGAGAAGCAAAGCGGCTAAGAACAATGATTACGATTCATCAAGCCTTGAGTCTAGTGGTTAGTACTCACCTAATATCCATCCTCCCGAGTCTGAATCCGCTCTCATCAGATGAATTCCTCAAGGACTCGATTGAAATCGAGTCCAGTACCAGCCATGATTCTGAAGGTGACGATGAAGCGAACAACGGGCAAAGTGACGTTGATAACAAGAAGAAGAGGAAATGGTCAAGAAAATCATCAAGGGGAAAGAAATGGAGGAACAGCCATACACGCAGTCAACGTGAGGCTATGCATGGGGACATGCGGCGTTCCAAGAAGGGGTATTATTACTCACGCTTTCGTATGGTGTTGCTGTTATAACCTCCCTGCAGTGACTCAAGCAACAAAAAACTGAAGTCCACCTCTACACATGCGAACGATCCTGAGTGGGATGCCCTTATCAGAAAGCGGGCTGAGAAATCCAAAGATAGGGCGGCGGCCAGGGCCAGCGTGCAGAACGACGATGATAACGGCATGGTTCAGTTTGGTGGCTTGATACCGGAAGGCGAGAATGATGAAATTGAGGCAAAGAATATCACTCACAAGAAGTCGATAGTGAAGACTGAAAATGTTGCATGAAAATTATATCTTGTCCCATAGCATGCTGACAAATGATAGTCTTCGATCAAAATTGAAGATAATCCAGTTGTGTTCAAGATGTTGAAGGAAACCCGCGGAGGTGATGATAAATGGCAGCTCAAGCATCTCGGTGACAAAGAAACTCAAGATAAATTCACTGACCTCGTTGTGCCCCGCGCTCGCATGCTTATCGGCAACCTTGATCCTTGGGCGTTCCTCACGGCTGATCATATTCAGCCGATTTTAGACGAAATCTATGGCGTAGGTATACACGATGCAAAGGAGAAGAAGGTCTGGTTGGAATTGGTACGTCACTAATAATATTCGCTACACCGCTAACTCTGTTGTAGACCAAGGCTCGTTTACACAACTGGCGCAATGGTTTCGCTCAACAAGGGCTCGATACGATCAAGTTCTTCCTTGAAAACTTCAAGGAAAATCTCAACACAAAGGAACGCATCGCTGCTGAAATCCAAGCCCATCTTAACAAGGTTCCAATTCGTGAAGGCAGTGAACTCTTCACATACGCCTACCAGTGGTGCAAATGGAACAACGGCGCTGACCGCGAGGTGAGTAAATATCTGGTGTGCCATTAAAGAGTGTTTCACATATGGTATCAAGGGCTTTGCCCTCAATCCGTTTGTATTGCACACGTTCGCATATGCACATCTAGCATTTTTGGGCGGGATTGATGATTTTCACAAGGAGAAGCCTGTCGGCGCGCTTATTCTTTCCATGCAAGCAGTACGCGGAAGACTTTTTTTCATGTTTCCACTTACCTTTGGCCATAGGTTGGGCGAGCCTTGGAGCATTGGCAAACCGGGGAGCCGTCTGACAAGAAACCACCGGCATTCTCATCAGACAACTTCAACAATCGGTACGAGGACGCAAAAGAACCAAGCGGCGCTCGCGGCAGGATGTGAAAGTGGCGCATTCGCCAGGCAACTATTTTCGTTCCTACACTCAGAGCCTTACCGGATGAAGAATGGGACAAGATCATCGATGAGGCACGCTCGTGGCTCCCTGACAAGAAGAAGGGGAAAGCTCGCATTCGTTCATCAAGCACAACAGTCAGGGATGAGGATGATATTGAGGATGAGGACCCAGATGCCGATTTCATTCTCTAATCGTGTTACAATTGTCTGTATACTAGATAGAATGTGATGAATCGTATATGGCATTAAAAAATGAAATGTGAATGAATTGGAAGCTAGTAATGCTTTGTAAAGTAGAACCTAATCTGAAAGATGAACGCAAAGCAGCGTGCTTCACTTTGAAAGCATTTTCCCTTGCGCTACAGAGCGGTCATGTACTCTGACCTCTCTAGCTGCTTTGACCACTTCTCAAAGCAGTCAAAGAACCTAAAGTGAAAGCCCAGGTTTTGCTGATGTAAGGTCAACTTACCTCACCGATAAGGGCCGATCTAGACGTTGGGCGAGTTACATTCTCGCGGTCAGTTTGAGGTGATGTCTCTCACATTTTGGTGCGTTCCCCATCGCAGCTATCGAGCATGTAATGCAAGTTCACATATTATTTGAGTGGCGCACGTCCCAACTCCACGCCATATTAGTCACGTGGCTTCAGATTCAATTACCAGTCTTTCCTTATCGCCGCATTTCGCGGAGCGCATCATCGAGTCTGTCTCTTTAATTGTTGAAACAGCAGTTGGTTCCCGTGAGGCTAAAGCAAATCGAATAACTGGCCATATTCCGCGCACGGCATCATGTACAGGACGATCATCATTCATGCGGCAATGCCACGCCGTCCATTTATGACACCCTCGTGTCCGACTCATTTTAGCCATGAGGCAATGCGCTTAAAGTGCGTGTTGTTCTACATTCAAGTTATCCATTCCACTGACCTGGCACTGTAGAGTATGAAGCGCTCCTCCACTACCAGATATAAAGGTGTATCAAAGAAAGCTATTGTGCACACTAGCCGAATTGGAGGGCGTGAATCAACTGTGTTGACCTCAGGGAAGCAAAACGAGCGTGAGGCCGCTGCACAAGAAAAACGCCGCACCGCTATCCAAGGTAAAAAACATTCCCGTTCTTCAAGTCCGCTCTGCGTGTAGCTAAACCTTCCCTCCAGGATTATGTGAAGATGATCGCCAAGCCATCGCACACATGGACGTCTTGATGCACGGCTCTGCTGACGATGTCGATGCAGTTGCTAATACGGTGCCACTAGGGGAAGAGGGCATCGAAACTAGCCATGAAGGTGGAGAGTATGAGGTCTTCGAAAATTTGGTGAAGGAGATCGGGTCATCAGCTCGATAGTAAGTGTCGTCGTTTATGTTTACTAGTACTTGTCCTGACTTGGACTAGTCAAAGAGCTGATTATCGCACCCGGAAAGATCGCACCGAACTTCAGAGGGCGCACTGGGTAATGCAAATTGACGAACTTGTAAATTCCTATCTCAGTTTTCGATCTAACTGTGGATACGACGGCATGGCAAACAGAACTGCACCCGCTGAGCCAAAAACGCCACCTTCAGTCATTACCATTGAGGTCGTTGACCTGTTTTGTGCGTCCAGCGTAATCTTACGTTTGTCATCATCTGTACCTTTCTAAATCTGTCATAGTCCGCAAAACTGTCTCGCTTCCCGTTGCAAGGGCAGAAACTTATCCAAATGAGACCTTACTACGGAACGGATATCTCGGCTGCTCACCGCTTACCCCAACCATAGCAATCACGATTCGATCACTCTCGGCGTTTCGGCAAATGCATCGAACCTGCCCCCGGTTTAGCATTGATGCTTTCTCTAAAATGTTGTGCCATTTACATAACGTAAGTTGTATACATCTGATATTACCATCAATACCAAATTTATCTGCATTAGGTTCCGTTCCAAAACTACCTTCAAAAGCAACTTACAGTCGCTTTTGATACATATCTAGAAATCTGTCGGCGTGTGGATAAAAAGCTGAACGAAGAGCTTGGTTATAATAACCCGCGCGCGCGTTTAATTCGCCAATGTCCTCCATGCTTTCTAAAACTACAAGGAGAGCCGGATCTAGATTTTTCCGTAATGGTATCTATGGACGGAAACAATTCTCTCAAGCGGATAGGTGCATCAGTTCGGGTGCACGATGAACTATTTGATTCCCGTACCATAGATTCCGATCGCTGGCTTACGGTTGACGAGGTTGACCAATTCAAACATGAAGTAGCAGAGGTAGTCTTTAATTTTTCTATGAAATCCGAGTCAGTATTAATCTGACTTGTAGAGGCCTGAGAAAGGCATGATGAATCCCGATGAAGCTGCCGCCAATAACGGGACTAATTGTGCTGAACGGTGGAAGAATGCGGGTCCCGATCAATCCAAGCACATGTTCACGCTATTTGATGAGACAGGGATATTCATTGCTGCATGCCGTCACCGGACCGTTTTGTATGCATGCGACATGATCCAAAGCGGCGAGCTGTTGTAATCTTTCCTGAATATATATAGATATATGCTAACTAACTCCAGTGCGAAGTACCCCTTAGCGATCATCAATCGGATGATGAATGAAGTCGGCGAAAAGCGGATTGGCTGTGCTTACGATATTGGATGTTCCTTCCACAAGACACTGAGCAGCAGTAGCCTCGGCCGCCGTGCTCAGGCTTCGGAATTCCACCTGATGGTTGGCGCCTTTCATGGATATGCTCATAATCGTTCATGCCAGTTAGCATGGCATCCACTGTATATGAAAGGGACCAGGCGTACGGACGGGGAAGGGTGTGAGCACATTTTTTCTTCATCAAATGACTTGGCTCGCAATACCCGCCACTCTAGCCGTTTCCACCGCCATCAAGCAATTACTGAACACTTTCAATTTTGGGATCAAGATAAATATGCTCTGCTGAGTACGTAGCCTATTGCCATAATTCATTTCACCTACGTAACTCAAACATAACTTTTCTCAGGTACATTCATAGCAAACCACTACCACCAAGCTGTTCAAGTAATTGAAGAACTTGAGCATGACCTTGAAAGCTGTAAGAAAGACTTAGAATGCAACAATAACGACTTTGAACTCTTTTTTTCCACCAAGAAAGAGTATCTGTCGGATCTGGAGCAACCCGACCCTGTTGTTGAGGCGAAAAAGGCTTACGTAGTATCATTGCACCAATTGGCATTTTGCAAGTACACGTGTCTACTGCCGTTTGACCCGTTCCGAGAGATCTGACACCTATCCTGCTTAGGCAAGAGTGGGAAATGAGCCGCCAGCGCCTGAAGAATGTTTGCTTGCAATTGGCTGCCACTGGTGACAATAGGGCTGTTGCCCAGGCTACGTACGAGACTGATATATCTAATGGACGAGTACAGAATGCCCAAGCCATTGTTGTATTGAATGAGGCAATGCTCGGCGTGACCGAGCAGTGGACAGAGACGTCTGTCGAATTCAAAAAATATTATAAGGAGAATGTTGAAACGAGCTTCCGCAAGGCCGTTGACGAGTTGGAGAGGGCCGTTGTCATGCGAATCTGGGAACTAACAAAGATGAAGGCAACCGGAACTGGTGCGTGTCACTATCTAGGTTTTGATTGCATCTGAAACAGGACGCAACAAGGGTACAAGCTCCGGCAGCATATCGCAAAGGCCTTGAATCGACGATCGGATGCAGTAAGGAAATCTATCAAGCGGTATAATGAACAAGCAAGCTGTCTAGACCCACCCGCTCCATCAATCTCATGGGAGCAGATTGCCAACTACGCATTTATCGGAGAATTTGACCTCCTCCGCATCTCCCGATCGGATATCCGAGGTGAGAAGTGGGCCCAAACGACCTACCGAGAGGCAGCGGTAAAATATTTCAAACTCTGTCGTGCGCGGGAAGAGTTGCAGAGACTCAATGTCGAGATCCGTCGGCTTCGGGCCTTCATAAATGAGGAGGCAAAACATATGGAAGGTACAATCAGACGCTTATCTGCCGACAATCCACTGTTAGCGGATGAACTGCGCCGGCAATGGGCTTTGCGCTCAAACATTAATACCCTCCATCTACAGCGGCTTCAACAGCTTGAACACAAGTCGTACTATACAGGCAGCCGGGACATAGGGGAAAGCATCAGGACTGAAAGCATATTTTCATTAAATGCAATGGAACAGGATGATCAGATACAGGAGGAAATCGAGCAGGATAGAGATTTTGAGATCGTTACGGACTTTATTGCAAACATTGTTGATTAGCTATGTTACTGTAGAGGTCAAATACACGAGGATATTCTACTAGCTACTAGTATAGAAGCTGAGGGATTGTGTCAGCGTTATTCACTGGAACTGTGTAGACGACAAAAATATTGCAATGGAAATTTACTGCAGAGACAAGCAGGAATGAGAAGAGAAAATATAATGATGATGTGGGGGAAACGTAGTGTGGCAGAAATATCAGATCTAAGTTGAAAGTGTTCCTCATTTGATACACTGTACTGAATGAGCGACGGTCAAACAACGATCTAGATTCTATATGCATGAAGTCGATGGGACGCTGGCATACGGGCACACGCAAACGGATGGCCAGTTGGACAGAGAAAGAGGAAAACGAGAATGCGATAAGCAATACTACGGTCTACGGATGAGTGGAATCTGGATTAGGAATTCTGAGTGAATTTTCAAGATGGAGTTCGACTCGACTTATTTCAGAGGGCATACCTGGTACGCAGGTGAAGCATGAAGTGCAACTTAAGAAGGGACGCCGTCCAATCCCACAACTTGTGATTTGGCAACCTTCCAGCGCAATTGCGTGGGCTGGAGTGTCACCTTCCGATAGTCGGTAATTGATAATTGATAATCGACAACATTCCTTTTCTGGAAGCCTAAGCGCCTAAGCACCAATTCCCACATCACCGTCTCATACTCTGTCACTGACGTGCTGTCAGCCTGTCTCATCATGTCTGTTCGTTCCCAAAAATACACTCCTACCAGCGTTACCCAGATCTATAAAAGTCTTGAAAAGGTTCAGGGTTTTTCAGCTTCCCACCATCGAGCGGCAGCGCGCGCAATCCTTCGTCACAGCATCTGCTCTTCGGGAACCGAAGATGAAATGCGAAATAGTGTCAACGGTCTACACCCCATGTTCTTCCATCTTTGCGATT
>QFEO01002992.1:0-10093 GCA_003316615.1 Amanita pseudoporphyria
ATGGGGGATTTGGGTGCTTTGGTTGTGGCGTGCATGACGCTGTCATCACCCACGGTTCGCATACCCCCACTTCCATCGATAACGCTTCCTGCATATAGCAAGAATTCCCAGCGGCGCCTTTGTCTTCCAGAGATGCAAAATCTGTATCGACAACGCTGACCCGGGGACGATAGTACCAAAAAGGACGGTTGTGGTTCAATTTGAATAGCAGCGCGGAGATTGCAACATGACCGGCCCCGCCCCTCTAAGAGCTACCGCGCGATGTCCGAATGTACACAATGCATCTTCCATGCCTGGTTGACTGGAGTGAGTCACAACACGAGTCACCAAACAAACAAACTGACAATATGCGCTCTTCACCGAACTGGGACTCACACTGGTACTGAACGTACTGAACACTAAGCAGCAATTACCGTAGCGCAATTTCATGCATGCACCAAACATATCAACGTCATGTTACATTTCATTTTCGACTTAGCGTCTGTTCTCACCTATCTGTCAACAGAATAACGCACTCTACATCCAGGAAAGTGGGATTTTTTGCAGGGCATCGGTGTCCCTTACTCCTCCACGAGAACCATTAAATCCAGGGTGTCAACAAGCGAGAATCAAGAACAGAACTCAAGGGCCCGTCAACGACTTTCCAGTCTCATGAGCCTGGAAGGTGCGAGTTTGGTCAGCAGTACCGCGAAAATAGTCTATCAAGCCTACGCAATCATCGCATCTGGACGCCTCTTTGGGAGCCTGTCTTGGGCTGGCGTCTTTGGGAGCTAGTCACCAGCCAGCCTTCCGTGTTGGTCGGGCTTGTTATGGGATGATCACATCTAGCAGGAGACTCTGTAGTTCTCGCGAGCAACACCTGTGCTGTGTGTTGGGCCTTTGTCAGCGGATACTTTTCACATTCACAATAATACTATACAGGCGTATAGCGAAAGTTGGCCATACAATACAACATGACTTCAAAGTTTCTCAATCACCCATTTCATCCTGGTCCCGTCTATATTTTCTCCTACCTCTTCGATCCCTAAATTATCCCACCGATGGGCTGGGCGTACGTATCCAACAATGCCTGCGTCGATCCATTTCATAATAGATTTGACAGAATCTGAAGCCCATCTGGAAATTTCGTGAAAGGCGGGGACTTTTGTACCCATAACAGACGCTGTTGCAAGGGCAAACTTTTTCTCTCGCCATTCACTTTCAGACCGTGGCCAGTGGTTGGATACCACTGGATCAACATGGAATTTAACAGTGATCATCTTCGATTTTGCTGAGTACGAAAACGTTGGCAGAGGGTGCGACCAGGGGTTTGGCCATGGTTCGGTATGCTGGCGATTGAGTGTCATTATTAATACATTGCCTAATCTGTGCTCAATATCATATTATCAAACAAGAGCTTTCGACACATACCTATGACATCGAGTTCTGTGCCACTAGCACATGATAAGCTTCCCTTTGAGTTCACGCAAAAGGTCTTCACGAAATGTCAGCAGCTGATGACTAAAGTTGATAGGAAACCGCTTTCGTACCTGTAAATCGTTATGTCTGTTTTTGCCTAGCGTACAAACGGTGACGGTATTGCCATCTAGGTAAGTGTTCAACCTAGCAGGCGCCCAATAATGATCGGTTCCAGCAGCACGAACGCGGAATTTTCCAGTTGGGAATCCCGTGCATTCTAGGTGTCTTTAACAATGACTGATAATGATTTACCTTCAGGGATGACGTACTAAACACTTCGGGTCTAGCATTTCAAAAAGCATAAAAAAGGAAAGATTCCAGCCAGATGACACATACCCCGTCGCTTGATTATTCGTGGTATTCTTGGCATGGTGTAGCCCCTTGAGCTTGCGGTTGGCGTCGTTCTTCTTCTCCATCCCGTCCATCGCCTCCTTAAACCCCTTTCGCTCTTTCTCTGCCTTCTCTTCCCCTCCCGTAACTTGCGAAGGAATTCTTCACGCTGCTCGGCTATTTGGCGTTCCACCTCCCTCTGTGTGGCCAAGGATGTTTGTCTAACAGAATCGAGGTCACTTGCCAATAGTTTTTTCTCCGCCCCCCATTTCTCCATGTCTTGTTTCAGCTTGGCTCGCTCTGCCTGTAATTCCTTCCTTAACTCCTTGTCCTTGTCCGCAATTGCGTCAGCCATTTCCTTCCGCAAGCACTCCATCTCTTTGCTGTGTTTCGCGATGAGTTTATCCATCTCCGCTGCGAGTTCAGAGCCAGCCGCAGTGTCCTCGAGCTTCACTCCGTTGTCCATCTCGACCTGGATTTGGAGGGCGATAGAGTCATTGACCAACACCTTCTCCATGATCTTACAAGCGGATTCGAATGTGTTGTCGTGACGAAGGAACCGACCTCCGGCGGCAATGAGTGGTTCGAAGAACATGCCCCTGGTCTCCATAAGCTCTTTCTCCCGCCTTTCCATCGCGTCTCTATCTTTCTCCTGAACGTCGTCCCACCGGGTAGTCACAACGATGACGTTCTTCAGAGCGTCTTCACCGCAGAGCTTTTTAAACATTTTCAAGTTGCGAACCGAGACGCCCCCCACTTTGGGATCGGTGATTCGGTGTAAATAGATGATGCCGCTGAGTTTCCTGCCACCTTGGAATCTACACGAGATACATCAGAGATTGCTGCAGACCGAGATACTAGATGACGCACTCTACGTCCAGGAAAGTGGCAATTTTTCGCAGAATATCGGCGTCCGTTACTCCTTCGCGAGAATCATCAAATCCAGGGGTATCAACGAACGTTATGCAGCGGTTGTCGTCTTTTTCAAAGTAGTTGAAAAGCCCGATGTCGAGTGTCATAGACTGGACACCATGTCTTATTTGAATGTTCTTGTTTCCCGTGATTAGTTTAATGAACTATCATTTAGCATCGGTGGTGAGAATCAAGCATGAATCAAATACAGACAGGTGTAAAACTCGAAGGCTCACCGACGATTTTCCAGTCCCGGTCGGGCCCCTGATTCTGAAAGGCACGATGTAATGAAGAAAAATGTTCAGCTTATCCGATCATCACATCTGGACGCCTCTTTGCGAGTTGGTCCTTACCGGGCTTGTCATTGAATGCCTTGTAAATAAATAGATTTTGTTTTCTACCGTCACGACTCGAGTAGCATCATATTTTTCCACATTTGGAGGCCAGAGATAGTAGTGGGGCAATCACCTCTCCATCGTTTTCTTTCCACTGGTGTGCATTGAGCTGACATGGAACGAACACTACCCGGGCTCAGATACGTCTTTTGAAGCTCATTGAAGAATCGGTGAGCGCTTGGAGTTGCATATGTCGAAGTTCCTGAAACATTCTCGTGCGAAGGGTTGTTTTCCACTATTGAACCGCGTCGCATCCCCAGCAAGCACAAAAACAGTAAACGTCACAAAAAGACTATATTGTCACATCTTGACATGCCTTTAGCAGAACTATTGGATTCGCCTACATGGAAAGGAGACATTTAAGCCTCCCGCTCAATCACGACCAATTGCCAAGTCCAATTTGTACTGCTATCCGTCTGAGCGACACTGTAGTTATTGATCAACGGTTGTTGGTTTGGAATATAAACGGATCCTGCTTACTTGAATTCACATCGCCCCTCCTGTGGTACCAGGTCGTAATCATGAGGCTCAATCGAGACAGACAATGAGCCATCATCACTAATCGACATGTATCGATTGTTATACGCTGACTGAATTCTCCAATGTTCCCCGTTTTTCGTGATTTTCCACTAATTTCATAAGATACAGTTATCGAAGTTATATGAAACGTGCAGACCTTTTGCATAGGCCCTGCTACCTTATCCCAAAGGACTAAATCTTGGACAACTACCGTCAGTACAGATATCATTAGATGATACCAGATGCTTACTATCGTCACTGCTGTTTCCACTTACGCCCAGGTACTTATCGATAAGCTTGTAAAACACCGTGTGGTTTTCTCCGGAAGCGATGGAACTCGTCACCGGTCTTTCTGCTGCCAGCTGGTCCTTCAACTCCTGCTCGTACACCGGGGTCAACTCCGCTGGCTTCTTGTCGGCTTCTCTTTCCCGCTCCTTATGTGCCTGTTCCTTCAAATTCTGCTCGTACATCGTGGCCAACTCCGCCAGCTTACTCTGTTGTTCTTCCATGTCGTTTTGCTCCCGGAATCGCTTATAGTCCTCTGCCTGATTCTTTCTCTTCGATTCATACTTCACAATCGCATCTTTTATCTTCTTCACATCATCCATATACCTCTTCCTCTTCTCCTCTTCTCCATTCTTGTGCGCCTGCTCAACCAATTCTGGCAATGACTCCAAAAACCCCTCATCTCGCGTGACCAAATTCGCTAGAATTTCGTCGACCTCTTTTCCGGCGCTGGTCTCATCCATATCCTTGCCTTGATCGACAAGTTCCTGTTGAATCAAAAGTGCCTCCGGGTGGTTCCTAATTATCAACTGAATGATCGTGCGTGCAGAATCGACCGTCTCATTCCTATCATGTATCATCTGGGCGCCTTTCTCAATTGCGGGCTTAAAGAAGTCGTCCAGAGTCTCCAGCATCCGGACCGTCTTCTCCCCCTCTTCCCTCGTCACATAGTTCCACCCGTGCGTCAATATGATGACGTTCTTCAGAGCCATATCACCGCAGAGCTTCCTGAAAACACCGAAGCCAGATTTTTCATAGTCGTCGATGATATTATTCGAAATATCATAGAAATATATGATCCCGTGCAATTTGACACCTGCTCGGTATCTGTACGGGGACATTAATTAGAGATCACGTATTGACAATAGATGCTTACTGTCTTTCGAGCTCGTCAGCTGTAAATCTTACGGCGTCGGTCTCGCCAAGGCGTACCAAGTCGAACGCTGGAATATCATAGAGAAGAACCTCGCAACCATCCAAGTCGAATGGATCGATGACATAGCCTTGATAGCGGCTCACACGTTTTTTGGATTGGGTTAAGAGACTGAAGAGCTAGTTCCCAAATTAGCGAAATGAGGCAAGGAAGCCATTCAAGTGCTCACAGCCACTTTTGCGCAGTATTCTGGGTCCACCATTCTACATATCAGGGGAAAAAGGTAAGTAGTTGCTGAAAACAATGTGCTAGAAATGCTCACGCAATGTGGACCCGAGGCTATAATGTGTTAGCGAGACTGTCGCATGGTAGATAATCGTACCTTTGGGGCAGAGCCCTGAGGGTAACCTTGTCCTCGAACCATGAGTCCAAGTGCGTTTTTGTCCTGAAAGTGATTGTAGTTCTAGAATAAAACCGGAACGAGTGCCCTTAAACGCAAATGTTCCATCAGACCCTACTGCGAAAGCAAGGTGTTGTGACATCCCAACGACTGTCATAACTGGCATGCGCAGATTGGGTGCCTTAACCAAGTACCTAATATAGCGTTATCGGGCCGCACAAACCACATGATACTACAACATCCCAGTGCCAACATGGACAGTTTCAGCATATCATATGTATCCGTGGGCTGGGAGCTTCACAGACCGCCTCATGTTTTGACCATGTAATCGGAATCCTATCGAAAGGGGTGATGATACGACAGCGCCAGCGGTGAGGGCCACACTGACGCCGGGGAAACGAGCAGGACAGGAGTCAGTCGGTGATGGAGAAGCAGCGACGTTGGGTAGGAAAAGCCCATGCGGATCAATTAAGTAACCGATTGTTCATATCCGAAATAACGAGCACAAATTACGCATGGTCCACAGGGCATGGTGGGAGGTAAATAAATTTTGTTTGGCTAGCCAAATAGTGTGACAGATAAGCGTCATCATCAAGCCCGATTGTTAGTCTCATTGCGCGATCGAGTCGTCAGATGGTGGATGGAAAGAGGGATGTATAACTGTGAACTTAACATAACATTCGTCAAGCCTAAGCGCCGCTCCGGGGGACTGGATAAGAGTCTGGAAATGTTCCATTTTCTGCTGTATGTATTATTTCCAACTAACAAATATTGCATAACAAAAAGTTTCTCGACGTCGTCTGCTGGTCGCCATCCACAATAGAAATATCTCCCCATGGCAACTTACCATATCGGCATACTACGGTGGCATTGGACCAGCTATTGTCGTCATAATCGGGTTGTTGGAAGCCAACAGGAACAGTATCGTTAAACTTCCAACTGCCGTCTGTGATATAAGTTGAGCTGAAGCCGTTCTTAATGTTGAACTCAATAGCAACAATGACCCCGGCATGTCTTACACGACTTCTAGCAGACACTGCAATGACGACGCCATTCATAGGTTGGTCGAGTGTGAACCTCCAGCGCTGTGCACGGTACCAAGAGTGTCCGGATCCGATCCGCTCGCCATTAATATATAGAGTGTATTTGTGGTCAACGCTTATAATGATAGTGCCAGACTGCGTTAAGACGCCGTCAGGTAATTTAATAGTCTTGCGAAATGCGCGACTACCACGGGACACTTCTGTTTCGTTCGTCCAGATCCAGTTTGACTTTGAGATTGACAATAAAGCTGGGTGCCTTTTTCGCAACTTGTTCTGGACCTGAGTCTTTGAGAGCTGTTCCTGGGCTGGCGCTATTAGGAACAGGTTCTGATCTGGCGTCGTTGGGGGTTGATCCTTGCCCGGCGTTTCTGAGAGTTCGTCCTGGACCCAATTCTTTGGGAGCTGTTCCTGGGCTGGGGCTACTCGGGGCAGGTTCTGGCCTGGTGTCTTCGGGAGTTGACCCTTGCCCGGCGTTTTTGGGAATTTGTTCTGGGCCAAAGTCTTTGGGAGTTGTTCCTGGGTTGGGGCTGTTTGGAACTTCTGGTCTGGCATCTTCGGGAGTTGATCTTTACCCGGCTTTTCTGGCAATTCGTTCTGGACCCAATTCTTTGGGAGCTGTTCCTGGGTTGGGGTCATTCGGAACAGGACCTGATCTGGCGTCTTCAGGAGTTGATCCTTTCCCGGCATTTTTGGGAATCCATTCTTGGCCCAAGTCTTTGGGAGCTGTTCGTGGGCTGGGGCTACTTGGAGCTGGTTCTGGTCTGGCGTCTTCAGGAGTTGATCCTTGCCCGGTGTCTTTGAGAGCTCATTCTGGATTAGAATCTTTGGGGGTTTCCCGAGCTTGTCATTGAATGACCACATCTGACAAGAGATTTCGGAGTTCTCGCGGGCAACGACCTGTGTTGGGCCTTTGTCAGCGGATGCTTTTTCACATTCGCAAGAAGGATACTATACAGGTGTATAACGATAGTTGAGAACTTCCATGTCAGCGTGCAATGTATACTGCAGATTCGCTGAATCATAGATCCTGAGAAGTACCATATCAGCCTTTTTCTGGCCCATGTTTCGCGAGAAGACATACTGGTACAATGGAGGTCCCTGGTTTTGCTTGTCTGCAATAGGATTAATCCACCAGTGGTACGGCTTAGAAACAGCTTGGAGAATTCGACTTTTCTTCCAGTTTAATTTGGTGGCGATTCCAAGATAAAGACCATTCCCTGCATTCTGGAACGTATACCCATTTTTGGTTGCGACTACATGCCACTATGCAGTCGGTTAGTTCGAGAACTAAACAGCAACGTATTTCATTCACTTTCTCATTACCACCGCCTGTTTTATTCACTCCTACGATAGACGATCCAGCATTTTTCAGAAAGTATTTACTTAAAAGTTTGTCCAAGAACGGCCGCGAACCGTTTTTGATGTTCTGCATAGCGAGTACGACACTATCACTCGAGGAAACGTGGATGAGATAGGTTCTATCAGGTATGATGTGGAATGGAATAGGAGCCCGAAGGCCTGTGTTGAATAGCTTCGCTTCAAGTTGGCAGGCAATTCTGAAGACATAGTTCCATTCATCTATGCCACCCTTGGCTGCTATATTCTCATTGATGAACTCTATTTAATGTTTGGTAAGATAAGATGATAGGCCTGACAAGTGATAGATGAAGAGAAACGTACTGGCGTATTTGCCCACAGAGGAATCGTCGTAGTTAACTTCAGTCCAGGCTTGGTGGTAAACGACATCTGAACACACATTAGAAATTATATTTTTATGAGATATATGGCATGATACTTACTTTTTACTGTCGACGGGTCAAGCATTAGACGTTCTGCGATCTTCCAGTACCCCTAAGTAATATCAGCCGTCAGACATGTTTAATCCATAATTAAGGCATGCCCCACCAGTACGCAAGGTAACAAAGCAACGTAGTATCTGTTGAGAAGATTTTAGTGTTGCTTTCCAAGTTGCCAGAAACAAGTTAGGACTCACCCGAGCAATGCATCCTTCCCACGAAGGGAATCCTTATAGAAACGTTCGCTCGCATCAAGTTCGACACTTCGCGGAGTGGTATCAATGGTGCTCTCAGAAATACCAAGCATGGTGATGCAGATCTCCTTCAACTGTTTTACATACTCGAGAGATGACTTGTGACGAAATTCAAATGTTTCGATGTCCTTGAAGTTGGGGGATGCAGCAACAGCCATCATTTTTAGGCGGGCACAGGTCTCCAGATACAGTTTGTCTTGCTACTCGATCCGGAATGAACACGTAGTGCAGGTGAAAATGTTACAAGTAACCTACGATCATATAGTATCGGAAACCGTCGAGGGATGCAGTTCCTTTGCCGAGTGCTTGAGGGAAAGAATGGTTGATAACTTCGTCAAACACATCTTTGTTCTTCTTTAGTAGCTCCGCGACGGCACCCTCCTGCAGTTGAGGCAGAGGCGGTGATGAATGCACGGGTACAGGTTTACGCGGACGTGCAGGTGGAGGCAGACGCGCAGACATTACTAGAGGAGAATGCTGAAGCTCGTACACCACAGCAGATGAAGGGGGGCGTGCAGGCCTTCTGGGCGGAGGACGCTGAAGCTCATACATAGCAGCACGTGAAGGCAGACGTGCAGGCCTTCTAGGCAGAAGACGCCGAAGCTCGTACCCAGTAGCAGGTGAAGGCGAACGTGCAGGCCTTCTAGGCGGAAGATGCTGAAGCTCGTACACAGTAGCAGGTGAAGGCGGACGTGAAGACCTTATGGGTGGAGGGTGCTGATACTCGTACACGCCGGCAGGTGAAGGTGGGTGTGCAGATCTCGCAGGCAGAGGATGCTGAGGCTCGTACATGCCGGCGGGTGAAGGTGGACGTGCTGACACCACAGGCAGAGGATAATGAAGCTCGTACGCAGCGGCATGTGAAGGCGGACGTACAGTCATTACGGGCGGAGAATGCTGAGGTTCGTACGCAATAGTAGATGGAGGCAGACGTGTGGGCATTACGGGTGGAGGGTGCTGATACTCGTACATGCTGGCAGGTGAAGGTGGGCGAGCAGATCTTGCAGGCGGAGGACGCTGAGGCTCGTACACGTTGGTAGGTGAAGGTGGGCGTGCAGATCTTGCAGGAAGAGGACGCTGAGGCTCGTACACGCCGGCGGGTGAAGGTGAGCGTGCCAATGCCACGGGCAGAGGATGTTGATACTCGTACATGCGTGCAGGTGAAGGTGGGCGTGCAGGTCTTGCAGGCGGAGGATGCTGAGACTCGTACATGCCAGAAAGTAAAGGTGGGTGTGCCGACGCCATGGACAGAGGCTGCTGAAGCTCGTACGCAGCAGCACGTGAAGGTGGACGTATAGTCATTATGGGTGGAGGATGCTGAGGTTCGTACACAGTAGTAGGTGGACGTGGACGTGTAGACGTTAAGGGCAGAGGACGCTGTTCTCGCTGGTATTGAAGCTCAACCTCATGCACGGCATCGAGCAAGCGAGAGAAAGGGGAGTCCTGCGACAAAGATTCGTCCGCTCTAGTAAGCTGACATGAGGAAAAACGACATCTCAAGTGATGAGGGGATCGAACAATGCATACCTTGCATTAAAGGACGTAACCCATGTCCTGGGTGTGGGCATCCATTCAGGGCGAAAGATAAGTTTGGAGCCCGGCCTAGCAAGCAGACGTGATCAACGTGGTATTTTGAATGACGATTGGAAACTGCGCGCACCACGCTGCGTCAGCCGCAGCTGCCATGAGAGCAGTCGAAACGAGAGAAAACAGCGCCTCTCTTGCGTCCGTTGGATGGGACATGATGGAATATCTGGAGGTGGTATGGGGATCCGACAGATGTGGTTTTATCAAGATTCACGAAGCGCCGAGATGATAACAGTTGGC
>QFEO01003010.1:0-29282 GCA_003316615.1 Amanita pseudoporphyria
CAAGTATATCGTGAGAAAAAGTGAAAACGTATCGTAAGTCGTTACTGTAAAGACGTTTAATTGTAACAAGCAGTGTCATCATCTAGGATCTAAAGCCTGTAACCAGATGCATTGGGATTTCTGTCGCTGGTGAACTAGATCAATGAGATGGGTTTTGACTGGGTGTAGGGAGGATACAAGGAGGGGGGATGCAGTATGATGGGCTCTCAAGGGATGGGGCATTTTTAAGGTAACTGCTGTTCTTCTTCCTTCTTTTGACTCTGACTCAATGCCACCTCATGGTCTACTTTGCGCAGCTCTATGTCCGTCATTAACCCTTTGCCCTTCCATTGGATCCACTGTTTTTCCCATACTTTGGGGTCCATGTAGTTTTCATATGGCCTAAAGGGGATCTGTTTCATTTCTGTTGCTTGAATGTATCTGATCACTGTTGGATATTTCTGATGGAAAGCTTTGGTTTTGTTTTTAGCGTGTGACAAGTTTTGCACTGGTTCCCAGGTATTGTGATCCTTGGAATATCCCTTCCATTGGACCAGATACTCTAGTTTTCCCCTTCTTAGCCTTGAGTTTATTACTTCTTCTACTTCATACTCCTGCTCCCCTTGAATTTCCACAGGGGGGGGAGGAGCCACTTTTTGCCCTTGTAATGGCTTGACATATGGACAGATTTGTGACACATTGACTACTGGGTGAATGTTCTGGCTGAAGGGTAGATTTAGCTCCATGGCATTTTCTGAGATGATTCTTTTAATAGGATAGGGGCCGATCCATCACTCAGCTAACTTCCATGTTGGTTGATCTCAAAACTGTACATTTTTGGTTGATAGCCACACTTTATCACCTTCCTTGTATTCTGGTGCCTGTCTTCTATGCTTATCTGCATTTTGTTTCATCATTTCCTGAGATTGGACCAGGGCTGCTTGTGCCTCCTCATGTATTTGCTTCATTGTTGCTGCAAATTCCTGTGCTGCAGGGTGTTTGTTTTCCCTTCTCACATCTATGCCCATTCAGGGATTCCTTCCTTGATTTACAAAGAAGGGGGAGTGTTTCATGGCTGCATGTGTCTGATTGTTGTAAGTGAATTCCACAGTTGCTAACCATTTGGCCCAATCTTCCTGTCTCCTGTCCACAAACATTCATAAATATTTATTTTTCCAGATCCTGATTCATCCTTTCCGTTTGCCTGTCTGTTTGAGGGTGATAGGCCATTGATAATTTTGTTTGGATTCCCAGTAATTTATTTAGCTCTTTAGTCATCGCTGAGATGTACAGCATGCCTTGACCATTCTGATAGTAGGACAAGAAGGTGGTGATGAATGGGGATGGGGATGAAGGTGGAAGTAAAGCTGGGGGTGCAAGGTCAAGGTGGGGTGAGGAGTTTAAAGTTGTGCTCAGGACTCCCAAGTTTAAATGGTCCATCCTGCGGCCTGTGCATGTACCTCATCATCAACATAATTCTGGGGTCCTGCTGCCATTAAAAATGAAGGGATGGGCCCACCATGCTTTAAGTTGTTTAATAACTTCATGTTATCCTTTACATTGTCCAACAACATTTGGCACACATTGAGGAAGGTTTGGTGCATCTCATACTCCCAAGTCCATTGGTTCATTTCTTGCTGTGTCATTGGCACCAGGGGCTGAGAAGTGACATTGAGGGTCACAAAGGACTGATGATGTAACAGCCCTGAAATCACCTGGTGCACATCCATTAGGCATTCCATGGTTCCACAGTTAGTGGCAGGGGGGGGAATATGAGTCAAACATCAGGAAAACAGGGCCCTGGCCTTACTAACTTACAAACTTATATAAGTGAAATAAGATAAAAAATAAGGCACCCCCCCTCACTTTTCCCTCACTTTTTGGAACTTATTTTGGCTTTTCACCTTATTTAAGCCAGTAAGTATAACAAGTCCAGAGCAATGTTTTCCTGATGAATGTTGTTGGGGTCAAATTCATTGTCTGAGGGGTGTGGCAGAGTAGGGGGGTCAGGAGTGGGCAAGCATCATTGTCAGCAGGGGTCTAGAGTCTGTAACTGTATTCGCTGAGATTTTTGTCATTGTCTCACTAAGTCAATGAGATTGCTGCCTCCAGCAGGATGTAGGGATGAAGTGAGTAATGGGGATGCAGAATGGCAAGAATGCAAGGGATGGGGCATTTTTATGTCTTCCCATGAACTTCTTTCTTTTGAGTCTGACTTGGGGTTTACTCATGGCCTACTTTGTGCAGCTCTATATCCCTCATTAGCCCTTTGCCCTTCCATTGGATCCACCTTTTTTCCCATACTTTGGGGTCTGTGTAATTTTCATATGTCCTAAAGGGGATTTCCTTCATTTATTGCCTGAATGTATTGTATTGCCATAGGGTATTTCTGATGGAAAGCCCCCACTTTAGCTTTGGCATGTGACAGGTTTGGAGCTGGTCCCCATGTATTTTGATCCTCAGAGTATCCTTTCCATTGTACTAGGTACTCTAGTTTGCCCCTTCTTAGCCAGGAGTTTAATACTTCTACTTCAAATTCTTGATTGCCCTGTATTTCAATGGGTGGTGGTGGAGATATCTTTTGGCCTTTTAGTGGTTTCACATAGGGCTGTATCTGTGACATGTTTACAACTGGGTGAATATTTTGGCTGAACAGTAGGTTTAATTCAACTGTGTTTTCAGATATGACCTATCCATCTTTCTGCTAACTTTCTTGTCAGCCTATCACATAACTGTATATTTTTGGTTGATAACCACACTTTATTGCCTTCTTTATACTTGGGTGTTTCATGGTGGTGTCAGTCCATGTTTTGTTTCATAGTCTCTTGTGACCTAACTAAGGCTGCCTGAGCTTCTTCATGTACTGTTTTCATGGTTTCTGTGAATTTTTGTGCAGCCAGGTGTTTCCCTTCCCTTCTAATATCAATTCCCATTTGTGGATGCCTTCCTTGATTGACAAAGAAGGGTGAGTATTGGGTTGACACATGTATTTGATTATTGTAGGCAAACTCTGCAGTTGCCAACCATTCAGCCCAATCTTCCTGTCTTCAGTCCACAAAGATTCTCAGGTACTTTTCTAGATCTTGATTCATTTGTTCTGTCTGTCTGTCCATTTGTGGGTGATAAGCCATTGATAGCTTAGTTTGGATTCCCAGTAATTTATTTAGTTCTTTCATCATTGATGCAGCAAATTGTGGTCCCCTGTCTGAAATTATTGATTCCAGTAGCCCGTGATGTTTCCATACATTGTCCCTAAATAAGGTAGCTAGCCCTATTGCTGAGGTCACTTCCATTGTGGGGATGAAGTGTGTCATTTTAGTTAACCTATCGCATACTACTAGTATGGTGTCATTCCCTTTTGATGGTGGTAGTTTTACTATGAAATCCATCATTAAATGCATCCATGGCTGTTTAGGTGCTTCATTGGGTTGTAATTTGCCTGCTGGCAGTTCAGGATAAGTCTTCATTCTTTGGCATTTATCACATGCTTGTACATATTTTTTTATATCCACCATTACCCCAGGCCACCAGTAGTTCCTAGTTACTAGTTCTGTTGTTTTCCATTGTCTGAGATGTCCCACTACTGGCAAGTTGTGGTGTAGGTGAATAATTTTCATCCTTAGATCTTCTTTGCTTGGTACATAGACTTTGCCATGTTTTAACACCAGTCCTTGTTCCAATGCCCATTTGTGGTTATCCATTTTCTTAATTCCCACCTTTTTCATTGCTTCCACTGCCTTTTTTACTGGTTTGTCCCAATCTGTGATTTTGTGTATCGTGTTTAACACTTCTTGTTCCTCTGACACAATTAACAAATGTCCTTGTTGGAGTGCTGCTATTTTGAAAAACTCCAGTTTTAAGAGCACTACATCCTTGTTGTCTAGCTCCATCCCCTCTTTAAGATCTGGCCTCCTGGACAGGGCATCGGCTTTGGTCATTGTAACACCTGCTTTATGTTCCAAAATGAAGTCAAAACAGGAGAGGTAAAGCACCCATCATGCTTGGCATCAGTTAAGCTTTTTAGCCTTCATAAAATATTCCAGGTTTTTGTGATTGGTCCAAATGGCGAACTGTAATGGGGTGCCCTCCAAATGGTGCCACCAAGCTTCTAAACAATGTATTATGCCCAGCATTTCCTTGTCGTGGACATCATAGTTTCATTCAGTTTCATTTAAAGCCTTAGACAAGAAAGTGGCCAGTCACCATTTTCTGTCATCACATAACATGGACAAGATTCCCCCCATGGTGAAATCCAAAGCATCCAATTTGATTTGCAAGGGGTGATGTTCATTGGGGGTCACCAAAAGTGGGGCTGTAGTGAATCTAATTTTCAAGGTTTGAAAAGTGAGCTCTGCTTGATTGTTCCATTCCCATTGCTTATCCTTCTTCACTAGAGCATGGAGGGCTGTGGCTATTTTTGTGAAGCCTTCAATAAATCGTTGGTAGTAGTTGGCAAGGCCCATGAAGCATTGAACATCCTTGACTGATTGGGGTTGTGGCCAGTTGACAATAGCATCCACCTTTTTCAGATCCATTCATATTCCATTTGGTCCCAATATAACTCCTAAAAATTTGACTTCCTGTACTTTCCATTCACATTTTTCTGGTTTCAGGAATAAGTTGTTATCCTTGAGCCTCTGTAATACTTCTGTCACAATTTCATCATGACCCTCTTCTGACTCTGTAAAAACAAGGATATCATTGATATAGATGATGACTTTTCCAGTGTCTATTAAATCTTTGAACAGGTCATTCATCATGGTTTGGAATGTGGCCAGGGAGTTTGTTAGGCCAAAGTACATCACCAACAGTTCATAGGCTCCTTGAAAAGTCATGAATGCCACTTTCCATTTGTCTCCTTCTTTTATGCAGACATTGTTATATCCCCATTGTAGATCCATTTTTGTAAAGACTTTGGCTTTTCCTGCCTTGTCTACCAATTCTGAGATTAGCAGTAGTGGGTAGTTGTTCTTTATTGTTCCTTTGTTGATATGCTGATAATCCTGCACCATCTGCTTTTTCCCATCTTTTTTTGCTATAAAGAATACAGGTGAAGTTTGGGGAGACTTGGAAGGTTGAATATAACCCTTCTTTAATTGATCTGTTAGGAATTCTTGTACCTCCTGTTGCTCATCTGGTGACAGAGGATACACTTTTCCTTTTTTTGGCATGAATCCCTCTTTTAACTCAATCACATGATCCTAAGGCTTGTGTGTTGGCATCCTTTCCAATGCTTGTTTTTTGAGTACTGACAAATACTGATGAAAAATGGAGGGGACCATGCTTATGTCTGCTGCCCCAATCCATCTTTTCATTTTGGCTATGCTTTCTTGACTTCCCTGTCATGGATATATTCTTTCTGGTGCTTCATTGATATAATTGAGTAGAACAAAGGGGTATTTGTCATTATGGTAGTGTCATGGATGTTTTATTTCCTTGAACCATGTTGAATCTTTGTCTTTGTTCTTTTTTTCTTCTAGCCAAAACATGAAGTCAGCTTCCCTTTCCTTTTCATATAGGTAGTTCATTAACTCCCATTGTTGCACTTTTCTCCATTTGATCTGTTTCTGTTTCATAAATTCCCTTTTTTGGAACCCACGGGACCTAGGACATTGTTCCAATTTTACTTCTCCTGTAATCCAATTGACTTCCAGATTATGCTTTTGTAACCATGTGGATCTGATGATCATGTTGGCTTTTCCCAGGTTGCATACTTCGAAGGTTGCTAGCTTGTGGTGCCCTTGGTAGCGCATTATCATGTCCATTTCTTTAGTAATACTCCCTCCTTGGTTCATGGTTCCATCTATGTTTCATACTGGTATAGGTTTTTTGAGTTTTCTAGTTTTTATGCTATTTTTCTTTACCCATTGTGGATCGATGAACATTCCTGTCACCTGAGAGTCTAATAATGCATTAGCTTTGAGTTGCTGATGTGTATCTGGCATCTCAATGGTTACTTCCATTGTTACTTCTCCTGATACCCCTACTGCTCAGATAAAATGCCTCAGTGTTTCAGTGGACAATCTTTTTTTATTAAGTTTTTTAGAGGAATTAAGTGTCACTTGGGTTCTCGTGTGACCACACTTTAGGTTGCAATCCCCAAAGGACACCTCTGACAAGGAGACTAGTGTCTCACTATTGGAATCTATATCTGTGTCCATGTCCAATTCTGAATACCTATTTCAAGAGTTCAGTTGAGGCTTGGCTGACTCTCTTCCTCTTTTCCCTGCTCTACTGCCTTTTCATCTTCATTAGGCTTGTTGAAATGTTCTTTCATTTCATTGTACATCATAGCTTGCACATCCAATGTCAACAGACAGTTCCTTGCTGTTGAAGCAGACATGCTGCACAGTGAGCTGAGTAAGAGTTATACTTACTGTGTTTAAGTGGGTACTTATCGCTATGTGTGTTCTGTGGTAAGAATACTGAATATTAGATGGAGATTTGAGCTCCTTATATGCTATTCTACATGCCTATTTGTAACTATGTATCTACTACCTATCTATGGTCTAATTACTATGTTATGACTCAGTGCGAGGCTGTTACAAATCTACTGAATAGCGATTACTCATGCTGTGAGTCATTCTCAGTCAGCATGATGTTCTTCTGACTCATTCTGAGTCTTATGATTCATCATATGAGTCGCATATAGTCATATGGAGTCATTGTGAATCATCTGAGTCGTACTCAGTCATAGATATGTTTTACTAATAGTAATACTATTAATATGTGAGTCATATCTAATCATAGAACTATAAATAATCTCGGACATCGGTAATGATCCTTGATCATACTTATTAATAGTTTTAATATGCAAGCATATTTATATCTATATGAACCGTTTGTTCATATTGATGAAATTATAGAGTTTGATTAACTATACAGTAACTATATAGTTGATCTTATCACATGTAACTGTATGATATGACTATAATTACATAAGTTATTATTGATAACATATTATCTTAATAACTATTGAGTGTATTAAGTTCATTCCTTTTGTAACTAACTTATTATTGTTATATCCACTTATCCATACTATAATACTTAAGTATGGTTAAGTTTCAACACTTGCCATATGTCCTATTTTGCCACATTTGTAACATCATATTTGTGGTCTCCAGTTTTTGTCTATGTCCATTGGTGCTCCTTGCCCCCCCTGTATTCCAGGATTGGGGTTTCCCTGCATCCGGGGCTGAGAGTTATTTATCAGGCATGGTTGCTGTTGAAACTGATTGTAGTTTCCTTGATAACATTGCATCTGCATACTGGCAGGTAGCTTAGGTTGTTGCATGTTCAAGGAACTTGGTATTTTTTGATTATTATTTCTGCCTTGGGTTCCTCTGCCAGCTCTCTGCTTATAGTACACTTCTTCCACTTTAGCCTGCCTCCATTGTTTGTCCAATCTTTGGGAAACTTGAACCCAATCCTTGTAGGTGGCTGGTACCACATCCATCTCCAAAATTCTTCATCTTAATCTGAAATTTAATCCTTCCTTGTACATTTCTTGTAATGCAATCCTATCCATTCCCGAATTCATTGTGTAAGTTTGGAACTCCTGGGTGTAGGCTTGTGCATCACATTGTCCCTGTTGTATGACTTTCAACTTGTTTATGGCTGTGGTTTGTTTGTCCCTGTCTCCAAACTGGGCTTGAAGTTGGTAGAATAAATCAGATACTGTCCTAGGGAAGGTACAATCTCCTTGTTCTTGGGATTTCATTAAGTTATCCCTCCATTGTACTGCCAATATTCTGGTCACATAAGAGAGTACCCAGGATACCCATTCTTCTTCTGTTGTGTTTCTTAGCTTGAGTGTAATAAACAATCTACATGCTATGATGAAGGATTCTAGTTTTTCCTGACTTCCATTATATGGCTCTGGTTTGGCCACATCTATCTTTACAGTAGATTCTCCTCCTAGATCAAATGTTGGAGCATTTTGGGTAGTCATCCCAAAATTATATGTTACTGGCAGTATTGGTACCTGGGGTTGTGGAGCATACACTGACCATGGGTGTTGAGAGTTAAAGATCTCATTAATCTGGTGTTGCATCTGTTGCATCACCTGTTGTTGTTCCAAAAAAGTTTGCATAAGATTTTGCAGGTTTGGTGTGGGTGCTTGAGGAGCTGCTTGCACCCCCATTCCATTATTGGGTCCTGCCAGTGGTGGCAATGGTGTTAGTGGGTATGGCAGTTGATCCTGTTCTTGTTGTTGTGCCATGTGGAACAATGGTGGGGGAGGTGAGTATACAGGTAGTGGTTCTCCTATTAACTCAGCATTGGAGTTAAAAAGGTTGTTTTGTTATGAACGGTTACTATTGTCACATATCACATGATACATTCCCACCTTTGCATACATATGTTTACCTTGTTCTACAAAGATTACTCATTGTTCTGGACTATTCTATGGATGACTCAGTAGGACTATTATTAGTATGTTGTAAACATATATAAACCCCAATGTAACACTAAGGGAACTCAGTTGAGTTCTCTTAGGGTTTCCCTCAGTCAACTTAGTATCATCATGATATGACTCTCTGTCTCAACCACTCTACTCTCTCTCATAGTTCTTCACAGACTCAAGCTTTTCTACCAGAGTTATTACTTGAACTCTCAGCATTGTGTTACACGGCCTGAGGTGGTTCTAACAGTAGAACTCAACTCCCCCACATCTGTGCTGTAGGCTGTCGTCACAATGCCATAGGCTGAACAAAGGGATTTCACCATATCAGCAATCACCCCTAGCACAGAGGACACACCAACATCTCAACCATTGATCCAGGAGGAGCTGCACATATTTGGGCCCCCACCAGTACAAATAGCAACACAGCACCCCTTAACCCTTAACCTGAATAATCTCTTTAACTCCAACGCAGAGCTTATTGGAGAACCATTACCAATCTACTCACCACCTCCACCACCATTTCATATGGCCCAGCCACAGCAACCCCAGCTCCCACAGAACTACAAAGAGGAAGGAGGAGAAGATCAGTTACCTTATCCATTGACGCCATTGCCGCCACCAGCAGGGCCAGGCAATGGGATGGGAGCACAGACAGTACCACAAACGCAGACCCCAAATTTGCAAAACCTAATGCAGACAATATTAGAATGGCAGCAGGCAATGCAACAGATGCAGCATCAGATAAATGAAATCTTCAACTCACAGAATCCACAGTCTGTTTATGCACCACAACCATGAGCTCCAATCCCACCAGTAACTTATGACTTTGGTTATAGCCAAAATGCACCAACCTATGGACTGGAAATGGTATCTCAAACGAAAATAGATGCCGCAAAGCCAGACCCATATGATGGAAGTCAAGAAAAATTGGAATCTTTCATCATAGCGTGTTGATTGTTCATCATGCTTAAACTGTGAAACACCACTGAAGCTGAAAAGGTGTCATGGGTATTGTCATATGTAACAGGACCACAAGCAGTATTATGGAGAGACAATCTTATGAAAGCGCAAGAAAGAGGAGATCGTACCTTCCCCAGATTGGTATCCAACCTCTTTTACCAATTAAGGGCTCAGTTTGGAGATAGAGACAAGCAAGTAACTGCCATCAACAAGTTAAAAGTAATCCAACAGGGACAGCGAGATGTGCAAGCATATACCCAGGATTTCAAAAACTATGCTATGAATTCAGGCATGGATTGAGTTGCCCTCAGGGAAATGTACAAAGAAGGGTTGAACTTTGGATTATGACAAAGGATTCTGGAAATGGATGCAGTTCCTGCTACCTATGAAGATTGGATGCAGGTTTCAGAACGATTGGATAAGCAATGGTGACAAGCGAAAGCAGAAGAAGCTTACTACAAGCAGAGAGCAAATTGGGGAAGTACCAGCAGAGGAAACTCCCAGAAAGTTGGAAATAGCTCAAATATGCAACAACCTAAGCTACCTGCTAAAAGTAATGATCTGCCTCAGAGATATCAAGGGAACAACAATCAATATCAAAGCCAGATGCAACAATGATCCAATTATGGTTCCCAGCCTAAACCACAAGGAAATCCCAACCCAGGAATTCAGGGAGGAAGAGGAGTGCCCATGGATATTGATCATAACAAACAACCCCCTATGTGATGTTACAAATGTGGGAAGATCAGACATATAGCTAGGAATTGCCTGTCAACCCTCGATGTAAGAGCGATGACATACAAGGAGATGAAGGAGCACTTCAATAAGCTGAATGAAGATGAACCAGCCCAGGAACAGGGAAAAGAGGAAGAGAGTCAGTCCAGCCTCAACTGAACTCTCAAAATAGGTATTCAGAATTGGACATGGACAGTATCATAGAATCAGATAGTGAGACATTAGTCTCTTTGTCAGAGGTGACCTTTGGGGATTGCAACCTAAAGTGCAGTCACATGAAAACCCAAGTGATGCTTAATTCCTCTAAAAAACAAAATAAAAAAACATTGTCCACTGAACCACCAAGGCATTTTATTAGAGCAGTAGGACTATCTGGAGAAGTAACCATGGATGTAATCATCAAGATGCCGGACACACATTGACAGTTCAAAGTGAAAGCACTATTGGATTCGCAAGCAACTGGCATGTTTGTAGATCCTAGATGGATCAAAGAAAACAACATAAAAACCAGAAAACTTGGAAAAGCAATACCCATCAGGAACGTGGATGGAACCATGAATAAAGGAGGGAGCATAACCAAGGAAATGGACATGATCATGCACTATCAAGGGCACCATGAACTAGCCACCTTCGAAGTCTGCAACCTAGGAAAAGTGAATATGATTATCAGATCCACTTGGTTGCAAAAACACAACCCGGAAGTGAATTGGGTAATGGGAGAAGTGAAATTGGAGAGATGCCCCAGATCATGTGGATTCCAGAAAAAGGAGTTCATGAAACAAAAACAGATCAAATGGAGGAAGGCCCAAAGATGGGAACTTATGAATTACCTCTATGAAAAAGAAAGAGAAGCCGATTTCTCATTTTGGCTGGAAGAAAAGTGAGCCAAAGACAAGGACCTAACATGGATAGAGGATATAAAACATCCTTGCCATTATCACAACAATAAGTACCCCTTCATGCTGCTCAATTATATAAATGAGGCACCAGAGGATATACACCCAAGGCAAGGCAGTCAAGGCAGCATTTGTTATGAACGGTCACATTAGTTACTCATCACATGATACTATCTCACCTTTGCGTACATATGTTTACTTTGTTCTATGTTCTTACTCATCGTTCCGGATCCTTCTATGGATGACTCAGATAGACTATTATTAGTATCCTGTAAAACATATATAAACCCCAATGAAAGACTAAGGGAACTCAGTCGAGTTCTCTTAGGGTTTCCCTCAGACAACTTAGTATTGCCATGATACGACTCTCCTTCTCTTCAGCACTACTCTCTCTCTTAGTCCTACACGGACTTAAGCTTTATTATCTTAGTTCTTACTTGAACTCTCAGCGTTGTGTCACACGGCCTGAGGTGGTTCTAACAGTAGAACTCGACTCCCCCATATCTGTGCCGTCGGCTGTCGTCATGACACCAAAGGCTGAATAAAGGAATATCACCATATCAGCAATCACTCCGAGCACAGAACCAACCCTCACATCTCAGCCATCTATTCAGGAGGAACCCCACGTATTCGGTCCTCCACCAGTGCAGTTAGCCACACAGCATCTGCTCACCCTTAACCCTAACAACCTCTTCAACTCCGATGTGGAGCTTATCGGAGAACCACTACCTGTATACTCACCACCACCACCGCTGTTTCACATGGCACAGAATCAACAGCCACAGTTCCCTCAAGATCAAAATGAGGGAGGAGAAGGGGACCAACTACCATACCCTCTTACACCATCTCCACGACCGGCAGGACCAGGCAATGGGATGGGAGTGCAAACAGTACCGCAGGCGCCAACGCCTAACCTGCAAAACCTGATGCAGACAATATTAGAACAGCAGCAGGCGATGCAGCAGATGCAGCATCAGATAAATGAGATCTTCAATTCTCAGCATCTGCAGTCAGTATACGCACCCCAACCACAGGTCCCTATCACCAACTACGACTTTGGTATGGGAAGCCATAATGCACCTACCTTCAGGTTGGAAACTGTGTCTAAAAACAAGATAGACGCTGCGAAGCCAGAACCATACGATGGAAGCCACGACAAATTAGAGTTGTTCATCATAGCATGTTGATTATTCATAACCCTGAAGTTAAGAGACACCACCGAAGCAGAAAAAGTTTCTTGGGTACTGTCATATGTCACAGGAGTAAACTCAGTACAATGGAGGGATAACCTGATGAAAGAACAAGAACGAGGAAGCCGAACATTTCCAAGAACAGTAACCGATCTATTCTATCAACTTCGAGCCCAATTTGGAGATAGAGACGAGCAAGTTACTGCCATCAATAAACTAAAAGTAATCCAGCAAGGGCAGAGGGACGCGCAGACCTATAGCCAAGACTTTAAAAACTATGCCATAAACTCAGGAATGGATAGAATTGCGCTAAGGGAAATGTACAAGGAAGGACTCAACTTTGGACTTCGGCGAAGGATACTCGAAATGGACGTGGTACCAGCTACGTATGAAGACTGGGTCCAAACATCAGAGTGGTTGGATAGGCAATGGAGACAAGCAAAGGCAGAAGAAGCCTACTACAAACAAAGGGCCAATTGAGGATCATCTACAACCCAGAAGGCCGCCATTCCTTCCAATATGCAACAACCTAAGCTACCTGCGACGACTACTTACCAGCAACGCCCAAATCAGGCAGCAAGTAATCCTAACCGTCCTTGGCAATGCCCTAATAACCCAATTCAAAACCATCCACAAGGAAACCCGAACCCGGGAGTACAAGGAGGATGAGGAGCACCCATGGATATAGACAAAAATCGTCGACCACCAATGAGGTGCTACAAATGCGGAAAAATAGGACACATGGCCAGAAATTGCTTGTCCACATTGGATGTGCGCGCCATGACCTACGACGAAATGAAGGAACACTTCAATAAGCCTAACGAAGACGAACAGGCAAAGGAGCAGGGAAAAGAGGAAGAGAGCCAGCCAAGCCTCAACTGAACTCTCATAACCGGTACTCGGACTTGGACATAGAAACAGTAATAGAGTCAGATAGTGAGACAGTAGTCTCCTCGTCAGAGGCGTCCTTTGGGGATTGCAACCTAAAGCGCGGTCACACGAGAACCCAAGTGATGCTTAATTCCTCTAAAAAACAAAATAAAAAACTATTGTCCACTGAAACACCAAGGCACTTCATTCGAGCATTGGGGCCAGCTGGAGAAGTAACAATGAATGTTGTGATAGAAATGCCAGACACTCATCGGCAGATAAAAACAACAGCCCTATTAGATTCGCAGGCGACTGGAATGTTTGTAGACCCCCAGTGGGTCAGCAGCCATGGGATTAGAACCCGAAAATTAGAAAAAGCCATACCGGTTCGGAATGTAGATGGTACTTTGAATAAAGGAGGAAGCATACAACAGGAAGTGGACGTGATCATGCATTACCAAGGACACCACGAACTAGCCACTTTCGAAGTCTGCAATCTAGGAAAAACCGAAATGATTATAGGATCGACCTGGTTACACCATCACAACCCCGAAGTAAATTGGGTAATGGGAGAAGTAAAACTGGAACGATGTCCCCGATCCTGCAGATTTAGGAAAAAGGAATTCACTAAACAGAAACAAATCGAATGGAGAAAAGCTCAGAGATGGGAATTGATGAATTATCTCTACAAAAAAGAAAGAGAAGCAGACTTCGCCTTCTGGTTAGAAGAAAAAAGGGAAGAAGATAAGAATTTGACGTGGATAGAAGATATGAAACATCCGAGACACTATCACAATGACAAATATCCCTTCGTCCCTCTTAATTACATCAACGAAGATCCGCCACGAGTACACCCAAGGCAAGGAAATCAGGGCAGCATCGCCAAAATGAAGCGATGGATAGGAGCTGCAGATATAAGTATGGTGCCATCATTGTTTCATCAATACCTAGCGGTATTCAAAAAACAGGCATCTGAACGCATGCCCACCCGAAAACCATGGGATCATGCAATAGAACTAAAAGAGGGATTCACACTGAAAAAAGGAAAAGTGTACCCACTATCACCAGATGAGCAACATGAGGTACAAGAGTTTCTGGCAGACCAATTACAAAAAGGATACATTCGGCCCTCTAAGTCTCCCCAAACATCGCCGGTATTCTTCATTGCAAAAAAAGATGGAAAGAAACACATGGTGCAGGACTATCAGCATATAAATGAAGGAACCATTAAAAACAACTACCTGTTACCGTTAATATCAGAACTAGTTGACAAAGCAGGCAAGGCCAAGGTATTCACAAAGATGGATCTGCGATGGGGATATAACAATGTACGCATTAAAGAAGGAGATGAATGGAAAGCCGCCTTCACAACATTCCAAGGGGCTTACGAGCCTCTGGTAATGTACTTTGGATTAACTAATTCCCCGGCAACCTTCCAGACCATGATGAACAACCTCTTTAAAGACCTTATCGACACAGGAAAAGTAATCATCTACATTGATGATATCCTAGTATTCATGGAAACGGAAGAAGGCCATGACAACATCGTTATGGAAGTACTTAGAAGACTTAAAGAAAACGATCTATTCCTCAAACCCGAAAAATGTGAATGGAAAGTGTGCGAAATGGAATTTTTAGGTGTTATCTTGGGACCCAATGGAATATGAATGGACCCAAAGAAGGTAGAGGCAATAATAAATTGGCCAACCCCCAAATGCGTCAAAGATGTTCAATGCTTCATGGGACTCGCAAATTATTATCGACGGTTTATTGAAGGCTTCGCCAAAATTGCTACTCCACTGCATACCTTAGTAAAAAAGGACAAGCAGTGGGAATGGACAGCAACCACGGAAGGAGCATTCCAAACTCTCAAAAAATGATTCACAAGTGCGCCTCTTTTGGTTACACCAGACAAGCGGCATCCACTTCAAATTGAATCTGACACGTCCGATTATGCTACCAGTGGCATCCTGTCCATGCTTTGTGATGATGGCAAGTGGCGGCCTGCGGCATTCCTCTCCAAAGCTCTAAACGAAACAGAACGGAATTATGATGTACATGATAAGGAAATGCTCGGCATTATGAGATGCCTGGAAGCTTGGCGACATCATTTGGAGGGGGCACCACTTCAATTCACCATTTGGATGGACCATAAAAATTTGGAATACTTTATGCAGGCAAAAAAGCTGAATTGCAGACAAGCTCACTGGGCCCTTTACCTATCCCGCTTCAATTTCCAATTGGAACATAAAGCTGGCGTTACCATGACCAAGGCTGATGCTCTGTCCAGGAGGCCAGATCTAAAAGCGGGGATGGAACTAGATAACAAGAACATGGTACTATTAAAACCAGAATTTTTTAAAATCGCAGCACTAAAGCAGGGTCATCTACTAATCAATGGTGAAGAACAGGACATTTTGGCCCAAATTAGACGAAACACCATGTGGGATGAACCAGTACAAAAAGCGGTAACCGCAATGAAAGCGGCAGGAATAAAGAAAACAGAGGATCATGAATGGGAGCTGGAGCAGGGGCTTGTCCTAAAATTTGGAAAAGTCTATGTACTGGACAAGGACACGCTAAGAACGAGACTGATGAAGCTCCATCATGACATACTGATTGCAGGACATCCGGGGCAATGGAAAACCACAGAGCTGGTCACAAGGAATTATTGGTGGCCAGGAATCACTGTGGATATCAAAAAATACGTACAAGCATGCGATAGGTGCCAAAGGATGAAAATGCACCCAGAACTGCCTGCGGGAAAATTAAGACCAAACAAAGCGCCCAGCCAACCGTGGACGCATTTGACAATGGACTTTATAGTAAAACTACTGCCATCAAAAGGAAACGACACGATTTTGGTAGTATGCGACCGCCTCACTAAAATGACGCATTTTATCGCAACCACAGAGGCAACTTCAGCACTAGGCCTAGCCACGTTGTTTAGGGATCACATATGGAAGCACCATGGACTACCGGAATCCATAATATCAGACCGAGGTCCCCAATTTGCAGCAGTGATGACAAAGGAACTCAACAAGTTATTAGGAATACAAACCAAACTATCTACAGCATATCATCCCCAAACGGACGGGCAAACAGAAAGGATGAATCAGGATTTGGAAAAGTATTTGCGAATGTATGTGGACCGAAGACAGGAGGACTGGGCCGAGTGGTTAGCTACGGCAGAATTCGCGTACAATAATCAAATCCATGCGGCGACAAAACAATCCCCTTTTTTTAGTAACATAGGACGAAATACCCAGATGGGGATAGAAGTTAGAAGAGAAGGAAAGCATCCAGCGGCGCAGGAATTTGCCGAAACCATGAATCACATTCATGAGGAAGCAAGAGCGGCTCTCATGCAGTCACAAGAAACCATGAAATGAAATGTGGATAAGCACCGGAAGGACGCACCGGAATATACTATAGGCAACAAAGTTTGGTTATCAACCCGCAATATCCAATTACGAGATCGACCCACGCGCAAACTAGCAGAAAGATGGATAGGGCCGTACCCGGTCAAAAGGGTCATTTCAGAAAATGCCATTGAATTGGATCTGCCATTTAGCCAAAACATTCACCCGGTTGTCAACGTGTCCCAAATACATCCGTACATAAAACCAATAAAAGGGCAGAAGGTAGCCCCCCCTCCCCCAATCGAAATCCAAGGAGAAAAGGAATATGAAGTAGAGGAAGTGGAAAATTCCAGGCTACGAAGAGGAAAACTAGAATATCTGGTACGATGGAAAGGGTACTCTGAGGACCATAACACGTGGGAGCCTGCAGGGAACCTGTCGCACGCCAAGAATAAAGTGAAAGCGTTCCATCAGAAATATCCCACGGCGATCAGGTATATCCAAGCAGCGGAAATGAAAGAGATTCCCTTTAGGCCATATGAAAATTACACAGACCCCGACACATGGGAAAAACGATGGATTCGATGGAAGGGCAAAGGGTTAATGACGGATGTAGAGCTGCACGAAGTAGACCATGAGGACAAAGCATGGTCAAGTCAAAAGGAGGAAAGTGATGGGCTAAAAAACCCATAAAAATGCCCCATCCGATGAGAACCAGACGCTCTGCAACCCCTCTACTCGCTTCCTCTCTCCACCGTCCTGAAGAGAGTAACCTCATCGACCTGGTGCAACAATGACAAAAATCCCAGCGTATTCGATTACAGACACTTGACCCTAGGCGAAAAAGGAAATTGCCCACACCCGATTCCCCCAAATGCCCCCATTCCCCAAACGACGAATTCGACCCCAATGACCTCGTAATGCCTACCCCCTCTTCCTCCTGTATCCCACCCCCCATCACTAACTGCGGTACCATGGAGCACATGATGGATGTGCACCAGGTGATTTCAGGGCTGCTTCATCACCAGTCATTTGTAACCCTCAATGTCGCGTCCCAACCACCTGTGCCGATGACGCCGCAGGAGATGAACTGATGGAGCCGTGAATATGAAATGCACCAGACGTTCCTAAACGTCTGTCAGACCCTGCTCGATAATGTGAAGGACAACGTAAAATTATTAAATGACTTGAAGCGTGGTGGGCCCATCCCTTCTTTCCTTACGGCAGACAGACCCCAGAATTATGTTGATGACGAGGTCCATGCACAGGCGGCCAGTTGGACCATTTAAACACAGGAGTCCTGAGTACGACTATAAACTCCTCACTGGCCCTCGACCACGCACCCCTAGTCTTACATCAACCTTCATCCCCATCCCCTTTCATCACCGCCTTCTTATCGTTTTATCAGAATGGTCAAGGCACGCCGCACATCTCGCCAAACCCTTCCCTTGGCGGCCTTCTTGGCACTCCCGACGCCTTCTCCTCCGTCGCTTCCTCCCCCGATCCCCTCTTTCACCCTCCACTACTCCCCCAGCATAGCCGTCTGGGTGGACCAACTTGACAGTGGACGTTCTTGGAAGGAGGTACCTACGCATCTGAAGAGAGCTCTGCATCAGGTGGAATATATGAGCCATAAACGAATATCTGGATTAGTGGAAGAAGACGGGGTGACTTTTTATTAGATACCAAATGGACTCATCGCTGTGGAAGCCTTATCATACTCCACCCGTAACACGGAAAAATACACATGGACTACAGATACGTTTTCTTTTGGTTTATTTTTCTATTTCTTTTCTTTTGCTATTCTCGGAGAGAATCGCCCTAGAGAGGGGGTGATGTTATGAACAGTCACATTAGTTACTCATCACATGATACTATCTCACCTTTGCATACATATGTTTACTTTGTTCTATGTTCTTACTCATCATTCCGGATCCTTCTATGGATGACTCAGATAGACTATTATTAGTATCCTGTAAAACGTATATAAACCCCAATGAAAGACTAAGGGAACTCAGTCGAGTTCTCTTAGGGTTTCCCTCAGACAACTTAGTATTGCCATGATACGACTCTCCTTCTCTTCAGCACTACTCTCTCTCTTAGTCCTACACGGACTTAAGCTTTATTATCTTAGTTCTTACTTGAACTCTCAGCATTGTGTCACACGGCCTGAGGTGGTTCTAACAGCATTGTGAAGATGAAACGATGGATAGGTGCAGCAGATATTAGCATGGTGCCCTTTATATTCCATCAATACCTATCAGTTTTTGAAAAACAAGCATCAGAAAGGATGCCCACTAGAAAACCATGGGATCATGCAATAGAACTAAAAGAGGGATTTACACCAAAGAAAGGCAAGGTGTATCCTTTATCCCTGGACGAACAACACAAAGTACAAGAGTTTTTAGCAGACCAGCTAAAAAAGGGATATATTCAACCATCAAAATCACCACAGATGTCCCCTGTATTCTTTATCGCAAAGAAGGATGGGAAAAAATGGATGGTGCAAGATTACCAACATATTAATGAAGGGACCATCAAAAACAATTATCCACTACCATTAATATTGGAACTGGTGGATAAAGCTGGAAAAGCCAAAGTTTTCACCAAAATGGATCTGTGATGGGGATATAACAATGTACAGATTAAAGAAGGAGATGAATGGAAGGCTGTGTTTACAACATTCCAGGGTGTGTATGAACCACTAGTTATGTATTTTGGATTAACCAACTCACCAGCAACCTTTCAAACCATGATGAATGACCTGTTTAAAGATTTGATCAACATGGGGAAGGTTATCATCTACATTGACAATATTCTGGTATTTACAGAATCAGAAGAAGGTCATGACAAAATTGTAGGCAAGGTACTACAAAGATTAAAGGAAAATGATTTATTCCTCAAACCTGAAAAATGTGAATGGAAAGTACATGAGGTGGAGTTTCTAGGTGTCATCCTTGGACCCAATGGAATTCAAATGGACCCCAAAAAAGTAGAGGCTATTATCCAATGGCCATGGCCCCAATCAGTGAAAGATGTCCAACGCTTTATGGGGTTGGCAAATTACTATTGACACTTCATTGAAGGATTTGCAAAAATCACAACTGCACTCCATGCCTTAGTAAAGAAGGATACACTGTGGAAGTGGATGATCAAAGCAGAATGTGCTTTTCAAACCCTAAAACAATGCTTTATGACAGCCCTGCTTTTAGTAACCCTGGATGAACACCACCAACTTTGCATTGAATCTGATGCATCCGATTATGCGACTGGAGGTATTCTGTCCATGTTATGTGATGATGGAAAGTGGCAACCAGCAGCCTTCCTGTCCAAAGCCCTTAACGAAACTGAAAGAAACTATGATGTTCATGACAAAGAAATGCTGGGCATCATGCATTGTTTAGAAGCTTGGCACCACCATCTGGAAGGAGCACCCTTACAATTTACAATCTGGACCAACCATAAAAACCTCGAATATTTTATGAAGGCCAAAAAACTAAACTGATGGCAGGCTAGATGGGCACTTTATCTGTCTCATTTTGACTTTGTTCTAGAACATCATGCAGGTGTTACAATGACCAAAGCAGATGCTCTGTCCAGGAGGCCAGATCTTAAGGAGGGGATGGCATCAGACAACAAAGATGTTGTATTGTTAAAACTGGAATTTTTCAAAATCACAGCATTACAACAAGGGCATTTGCTGATTAACAGGGAAGAACAAGCATTGTTAACAGAAATCTGAAAGAATACTACATGGGATGAACCAGTTCAGAAAGCAGTGGAAGCCATGAAAGCAGCAGGAATAAAGAAAACTGATAATCACAAGTGGGAAATGGAACAAGGACTAGTACTACATTATGGAAAAGTCTATGTTCCCAGTAAAGAAGCACTAAGAATGAGACTCATGCAACTTCATCATGACACACCAGTAGCAGGACACCTGGGGCAGTGGAAAACTATGGAACTCATAACCCGGAACTACTGGTGGCCAGGAATAACAGTGGATGTCAAAAAATATGTACAAGCATGCAATCATTGTCAAAGAATGAAAACCCATCTGGAGCCACCAGCAGGGAAACTATGCCCAAATGAAGCACCAAAACAACCATGGATGCATCTAACTATGGACTTCATAGTCAAATTACCCCCATCTAAGGGAAATGATGCAATATTGGTGGTATGCGACGGATTAACCAAAATGACTCATTTCATACCAGCAACTGAGTCAACCTCAGCAATCAGACTAGCTACCCTATTCAGGGATAATGTATGGAAGCACCATGGACTACTGGAATCAATAATATTGGATAGAGGACCGCAGTTTGCAGTGGCAATGACTAAAGAACTAAATAAGTTACTAGGAATCCAAACCAAATTATCCACAGCCTACCATCCTCAAACAGATGGTCAAACAGAGAGAATGAACCAGGATTTAGAAAAATATCTACAAATGTTTGTGGATAGAAGACAAGAAGATTGGGCTGAATGGTTAGCAACTGCAGAATTTGCTTACAATAATCAAGCACATGCGGCCATTAAGCAATCCCCTTTCTTCATAAATCAGGGAAGGAACCCCCAAATGGGGATAGATGTGAGAAGGAAAAGTAAACACCCAGCAGCGCAGGAGTTCACAGCAACAATGAAGCAGATACATGAGGAAGCACACGCAGCCCTGGTTCAATCTCAGGAAGCAATGAAACAAAATGTGGATAAACATAGAAGCCAGGCACCGGAATACAAAGAAGGAGATAAGGTGTGGCTATCAACTAAGAATATACAGTTATGAGATTGACCCACTCAGAAGTTGGCCGAATGGTGGATAGGCCCATATCCTGTTAAAAGAATCATTTTGGAAAATGCCATGGAGCCAGATCTACCCTTTAGCCAAAATATTCATCCTGTGGTCAATGTATCACAAATATGTCCCTACATAAAACCATTGAGCGGACAAAAGGTAACTCCGCTGCCACTGATAGAAATTCAAGGGGAAAAGGAATACGAGGTAGCAGAAGTGGTAAACTCCAGATTACAAAGAGGAAAGCTCGAATATTTGGTTAGCTGGAAAGGGTACTCTGAGGATCACAATACATGGGAACCTGCAAGCAACTTGTCACACACCAAAGCTAAAACCAAGGCCTTCCATCAGAAGTACCCTACTGCGATCAGATACGTCCAAGCTGTGGAAATGAAGGAAATCCCCTTTAGGCCATATGAAAACTACATGGACCCTGAAGTATGGGGAAAATGGTGGATTTGATGGAAGGGCAAAGGGTTGATGTTGGATGTAGAGCTGCGTGAAGTAGGCCATGAGGAAGCTGCAAGTCAAGGTCAAAAGGGGGAAGAAGGTCCACTATCACCTTAAAAATGTTCCATCCATTGAGAATCCGTCATTCTGCATCCCCTCTCCTTGCGTCTTCACTGCACCCCGTTGAAACTAATCTCATTGACCTTGTCCGCCAACAACAAAAGTCTCAGCGAATTTGACTACAGACCTTGGATCTGAGACAACAATGCTGATTACCAACCCCAGATCCACCTACTCTGCCACACCCTTCAGATGATGAATTTGACCCCAACAACATCAAGATGCCTTCCCCCTCTTCTTCTCACATTCCCCCTCCCATTACCAACTGCAGTACCATGGAAAGAATGATGGACATCCACCAGGTGATATCCAGTCTATTGCACCACCAATCTTTTGTTACCCTCAATGTCGTGTCCCAACCACCTGTGCCAATGACGCAGCAGGAAATGAATCAATGGACATGGGAGTATGAAATGCATCAGATGTTGTTGGACAACATAAAGGATAATGTGAAGCTTTTAAATGACTTAAAGCGTGGTGGGCCCATCCCTTCTTTTTTAACAGCAGCAGGACCCTAGAACTATGTTGATGACGAAGTACATGCACAGGTGGCGGGTTGGACTATTTAAACACAGGAGTCCTGAGTATGACTATAAACTCCTCACTGGTCCTTGCCCACAAACCCCTAGCCTTACATCAACCTTCATCCCCATCCCCTTTCATCACCACCTTCTTATCCTTTTATCAGAATGGTCAAGACATGCCACATGTCTCGCCAAACCCTTCCCTTGGCAGCCTTCTTGGCACCCCCAATGCCTTCTCATCTGTCACCTCCTCCCCTGATCCCCTCTTTCTGCCTCCACTACTCCCCCAGCATAGCTGTTTGGGTGGACCTACTCGACAGTGGATGTTCTTGGAAGCAGGTACCTACACATCTGAAGAGAGCCCTGTGTCAGGTGGAATATATGTGCTGTAAATGAATTTCTGGGTTAGTAGAGGTCGATGGGGTAACATTTTATTAGATTGGACATTGATACTTTGCTGTGGAAGCCTTATTACACTCCACCCGCATTGCAGAAAAATAAAGTTGGACTACAGTTATGTTTTCTTTTATTCCATCTTTCTTTTTCTTTTCTTTTGTTATTCTCAGAGAGAATTACCTTAGAGAGGGGGTGATGTTATGAATGGTTACTATTGTCACATATCACATGATACATTCCCACCTTTGCATACATATGTTTACCTTGTTCTACAAAGATTACTCATCGTTCCAGACTATTCTATGGATGACTAAGTAGGACTATTATTAGCATGTTGTAAACATATATAAACCCCAATGTAACACTAAGGGAACTCAGTCAAGTTCTCTTAGGGTTTCCCTCAGTCAACTTAGTATTGTCACAATACAACTCTCTGTCTCAACCACTCTACTCTCTCTCATAGTTCTTCATGGACTCAAGCTTTTCTACCAGAGTTATTACTTGAACTCTCAGTGTTGTGTTACATGGCCTGAGGTGGTTCTAACATGTTTGGGTTTAGGGTTAACAGGTACTGTGTTGCTAATTGTACCAGAGGGGGACCAAAGATGTGTGGTTCCTCCTGGATTGATGGCTGTGATGTTGGTGTGGTTTCAGTGCTAGGAGTGATGGCTGATATGTTGATTCCTTTTATTCAGCCTATGGTGTTGAGACAACAACAGCTGACAGCACTGATGTGTGGGAGTCAAGTTCTACTGTTAGAACCACCTCAGGCCATGTGACACAATGCTGAGAGTTCCAGTAATAAGTCTGAAGATATAGCTTAAGCCTGTGAAGGACTATGAGGGAGAGAAGAGTAGAGGCAAGAGAGAGTCTAATCATGATGACTATAAGTTGACTGAGGGAAAACCCTAAGAGAACTTGACTGAGTTCTCTTAGTATTCAATTGGGGTTTATATACTAAGACAGTGTCCTAAAAGTAGTAACTATGAGTCATCCTATGGAAGGGTCCAGAATGATGAGGAAGACTGTAGAACAAGGTAAACATAAGTATGCAAAGGTGGGAACATAGTAACTAGATGTGACATAAGTGACCATTCATAACAGTCAACTCTACTACCAATTAGTAGAGCTGAGTCAGAAAAAACAGTTAAACCAAAAGAAGACTCACTGAAATCACCAGACCTCCTACAAACACCACCTCCATTACCACCTAGATCACCAATGCTGCCTCCACAAGGACCCCCAGACCCACCCCCACCACAGACACCACCTGAAGTTGAAATGGCTGATGCCACATCTCCAAATAGCAAAGCCCCACTTCCTAGCTGATTCACCAGTGATAAGAATGAAACCTTAGACTTCATTGCAAACTGCAAACTCTATTTCCAACTAGTTGACATCTATAACACCAATAAAAAGAAGATAATGTTCATACTTCTTTTATGCAGGGACAAAGCTAAATGATGGAAAAACAACAAGATAGAGGAGTACAACACAAACAAAACTAAATGGGAGAACTATGCCAACTTCAAATGAGAGTTTTTAACACATTGGGGAGAGGTAGATAGCCCAGGAATGGCCATAATGAAGATCTATAAAATCCAAAAGAGAAAGTTACTGATACCCACATATATCAATCAATTCAAGGAATTAATCCAACAAGCCAAAATAACTGAAGATGCTGCTGCCATACCACTATTCACGAAGGGAATACCTGCAGAAGTCATGTGACAGATCATGATGTTCAACCCAGAAACCCTCAATGACTGGTACAGCTATGCTCTATGAGCCAATAATGCCTGCAACTGGACTGCTATACTATATGGTATACAGCAACCAGGAGGAAGCAAGGGATATGGACAATCACGATACAGAGACCCTGACACAATGGATGTAGATGCAATAGCTATCAATGCTATGTCCAAAGAAGAACAGGAACAGCACTTCAAAGACAGATTATGTTTCCATTGTCACAAATTGGGACATCAATCTAAGGATTGTTCACAATGACAAGGAGGATTGAAAGGAGGAGGATGAAAGATGAGCTGGAAAGGAAAAGGAAAAGGGAACCAATTCAAGAAAGGACATTCCATCAGACAGGCCATGTCAGGTGATGAGAACAAAGAAGAAGACTTGCAACCAGAAGAAAGGGAGAGTTACATGATGATTCATGCCCTATTACAGAAATTACCCCAGGAAGAAAGGATCCAAGTATTCATGGAAACTGAAGAGGATTTTTAGAACCAGGATGTACCCCAATGGTTACCATCCCTGACAACAAATCAGATACAATAGTTGTATGTGAAATCATTGTAAATTCCCTATCCAATAAAATGATTTCACTGCCAATCACAATTACCCTATCTGATCAATCCATTGAAAACCAAGCGCTAATTGACTCAGGCACTGAAGGACAGTTCATTAGTGAAAAGCTAGCCTCTCATTTTAAATGAGTGCCACTAAAGAAGCCACTCAAAGTACAAAATGTGGATGGATCTGAAAACATGAATGGGGAAATTAAAGACAAGTGCCTGGTGCCTATGAACATACAAGGAAAAGAAATGAATGATTGGTTCTACATTACCAATCTTGGCAATCAGGACTTGATATTTGGACTGCCTTGGTTAGAGCAGTACAACCCAAAAATAAACTGGAAAGCAAAGTCAGTGGAATTCCCAGATTCTGATAAAGACAAGATTCACATTGCACTGAGGAGCTGCCTTTTGGGTCTAGAAAAGGAGCTGCAACCCAAATGGGACAAAGTGTTAGAATCTCACTATTTGGCCAACTGGACACTATCCACACTAGTAGACAATCTCAGACTTTGCACTTTTAGTCTATTTGAGCAATGCCAACAAGTGTATCAACCAATCTAAGTGTAGGAGTACTGTACTTCTTCCTACATGTAAGGAAAGCTATGTATTGATACCAAATATGGTAATTGCACCATAAGGCATGAGTATTACTGTCCACTATATCACGTCCAATATATTTACAGTGTCCTGAGCATTTTCTTCACTGGGAACAAGTCCATATCTTCAACAGTTCATGAGTTATGAACAAATCTAACTTTGTACACATATTCACATGTGTGTTTTCACCACTTTCAACACAGTGAGCTTCTAAATCATGTATCAGCTCTTTCTTCAGCTCCTCAGAGATGTTCTCAGCATCCTCTTCAGCATCCACCATCTTCTGAATCTTGACAAGGGACAAGTGTGTGCTGTTGGGGCGATCTAATTGTCATGCTCCATAAGGAAGAATAAATGACAAGGTGGGTACAACTTACCTTTATTAATTTCTTTTGCCTTTTGGTGGAGTAGAGTGTTTTTCAGATTCAGAGTGTGCTTGGATTTAAGTGTAGTCTTCACATGAACAAGAGTTGAGATATACAATTTCTTCTTGTATTTTGCAGCAAGATTGTGGATCACCTTCTCTAAGAATGCATGGAGTGTCTTAACCTCTGTTTGTAAAGCTTTGGCATTCTCCTGCATCTTCTCATTCCTCAGTTTTGCAGTCACTTGTTCAGTGAGAGACTTCTGTCCAGAGTGATGTTGTCAGATTGGCTGGATTGGTTTACTGAAGTTACAGTGAGCCCACATGCTTAGGTCCATGACAGAATTATCTAAGGTATTTTCCATATTAGTATTAGACACCATCAATTCCTTCTGATGGTTGAGCATGATTGCATATGCAGCAAATGCATCATCGTCATCTTCCTGTTTGTCACCATTGCCAAAAATCTTTGGAAATCTCAATGGTAAGACATACACCATAATTCCATGCAACATGCCTGCAAGTTTGAAGTGCCATCAGGCAGACTACTATTCTCCATGGTATTATTGCCAGAACTTGAATGCATCAGCTCAGGTGGACTTGCGCTCAACTTGTTTGAGCCCCTGCCATTGTAAAATGTTCATATTGGGATCCTGAATCTTCAGGAACAAATTTGAGGGTTCCCAGTGCATCAGCTTTGTCCCTAGGAGGTGTCTTATTATAACAGTTTATCTTATTAAAGCAATCCTTACTGCTGATTATTTAGATTTGATTTTTTTGGATTCACAGATGTGGACATGGGCTGAGGCAAATTCTGAGGCATGTTTTGATCAAGATGGATATTATTCCTCTGAGGTGTGTTGTTGTTGCCTTGATATTCAGCAGTATTAACACTTTGATTGGTATAATAGTCACCATTGTCAGTGTTCTTATTGACATTATAGGTCTCTCCTTGATTAATATTAGCCTGGCTGGCCATGTGATTAGGGTGAGTGAGTGCATCATAATGAGAGTATTGCAAATGAAGGTTTGTTTCCATTGTTTGACCACAATGATTGTCTAGAATATTTCCATGGTTTGAATGAGCATGCTGTGTGTCAAAAGAGGACAAAGTTGGAGCACTAGACAATGAAGTACCACCACAAGAGCCAGTTAGCTGTAGATTGGAGTATGGGCCACAGGTTTGAAGGGAATTGTGAGGCTCTGATGGCCAAGGCCCCAGCTTGAGCTTGGGAGAGAGTTGGTTTGAGGAGACATAGCTACCAAAAATTTGGTATGCATGTGCAGATGTCTCCTCATCCCATCTGAGGTCCATGGATTTGGAAATGAACCAAGGGATGTGGGTCTGAATGGCATGTGTGTCATGCTTAATTAGCTGGAACTCCAACTGCTTAATAATTTGCACACTACAACCTCACCTTTTTCCCACAAAAGTTCACATCAGCTATGGTCACCAGTGAGTGCTATCACCTGTATTTCCTGCAAATGTGTTGATTCATTTGTTCTTGTAGGAAAGCCAGATCCACAGCTACCAACAGATGGGATGAAGCAGCCTTGTGAATTAGTGACACCACCCATGGCTGTCAAAACATCAATGGAGAACCTTTCCATCCAGGATGATGAAGGCCTTGAGTACTTTGATCATTTTGAGGATGTTAATATCAGACAAGTGAACACTGACAGAGATTTCTATGTTGTGTACCATGGGTGGGTGTGGCAGACACTGTTAATGTGGGAGGAGGGTGGGGGATGCAGTAGAGGGTGTTGGGGGAAGAGCTGGAGGGTGCAGTGGATGTGGTTGAGGTGGGAGGATGTGTGGGGGGTGTGGTGGAGGGTGTGGTGGAATGCAGTTGAGGCAGCTGAAGGGGGTGAAGCTGAGGCAGGAGGAGCATGGATGTGGTTGAGGCAGAGGGGTTGAAGTGGGAGGGTTTGGATGCAGTTGAAGCCATGCTTGAGGAGGGAGCAGGGTGGATGCAGATGCAGTTGAGAGAGTGGCATGGACCCTGAGGTGGGGGGGGGAGGCAAAGTTGAGGTGGGAGGGTGTGGAACAGTTGAGGTGGTTGAGGTGGGAGAGGGTGGGAGGGGAGGTGGAAGGCACAGTTGTGCTGGGTGAGGTGGGTGGTATGGGTGTGACAGTCACAACTGCCATTCCAAGTGGCCATTCTGTGGAAATTCCATATTCCACATGGAATGAGCTCAGAACACCCAGCCAAGTGCCTGCCAGCTTGGATTCTGAGGATTCCATGTGGAATCTGCAGAATCCAAGTGGAATAGGGGGGGGAGGGTAAAGACCTCAAACTTTCACCCCCCCTAATCACCCATCAGCAGCCATGCACATTGATACCTTCATGGAGATGGTGAATCTTGAGTTGAAGAAGGGAAGATACATTGGGCCTGTTATAACAGAGAACACTTAGTATTACTTGGACTAACAGGACTTGTGGTTTGATGACAAGCCCAGCATCAACAAGTGCCAAATACCAAATGTAGATCTCAAGGAGCTCATGCACTAAGATGGGGGTTGTCTTTGAGAGGGTGTCCAATAGCCTTTGAGATGGCCTGTAATTTGGATGAAGGTGAAGAGGCAATGGCAGGTTTGGGCTTATTAATAAGTCACTGGTTATATCTCTTTTCCTTGGTTTTGGACATGAGTTTGCCACACCTGGCAAGCCCATTAAATGCAGCTAGTTAGCCTTGGACTCATTGAACTTGTCCCAGGCTAATTAGGCCTTGTTTTGCCTTTTCCCATACTGCTCAATAAATGCACCAAATCTAATAATTGACTTAGGCATTTTTTCAAGACAAACTTTCATATTTGGAAAAAAATTCCCATGCCTTCCCCCTGCCTGTTGCAGCATCATTGCCAGGGCTTCCTCTTAGGGACAAATTTCCTAAAAAGGAAAAATGTAGCCCTAGTCAGTGGCTTTCTAAATGTGGTTGCATGAAAGTGTTTGGTGCTGATTTCATCAAGATATTCACCAATTGATTTTCAGGGTCAAATTCAGGGTTGACCAATTATGTAGCCTAAGTCAGTGGCTTTCTAAACATGGTTATATGACAGTGTTTGGTGCTGATTTCATTGAGATATTCACAACCTGATTTTCAGGGTCAAATTCAGGGTTGATCAATTATGTAGCCTGAGTCAGTGGCTTTCTAAATGTGGTTGTATGACAGTGTTTAGTACTAATTTCATTGAGATATTCACCAATTGATTTTCAGGGTCAAATTTCCTGAAAAGGAAATTGATATTGTAATATCCACTTATTTTTGTGCCACATGTTTTGGAATGTATTCCTTATACATATATATGTATATGTACTTATCC
>QFEO01003015.1:0-14129 GCA_003316615.1 Amanita pseudoporphyria
CTCAGCCGCACCTTGACCATTTGGCAATGTCTGTGCGGTTACTGGTTGAGGACGCTCTGCATCTTGATTTACAGGGGTCTGCGAAGCGTTTATTTCGTTTACTGAACCGTCCACGGCGTCCTTCACTGGCTGATCGGGTCTTCTCGTTGTGTCTGAAGATGTCTGTCCAGAACTTGCAGCTCTTGCGGCTGCCGCCTTTCTGATAAATTGCATCTCTTCTCGGGTTGTTCGCATCTGGTAGAATATTGCCTGATTGAAAACAGTAAGCAACCGATCTTGCGATCAAAGGGCATGCATAAATACCTGCGGGTAGTGTCTGGCAATATTTTGTAGCAAATAACGCGCTTGTTTGGCTTCACGGTGCGACAACGAGAGGCAGAGTTGAGGGATCAAAGTTATCCAATACCAAAATGCTGCATCACCCTTGTATGTGTCAAATGCTCGAGATATTGTTAGAGCGCTATCATCAACGCTCAACAACCAAAGAATACGCGCGAGTAGTGGTCGACTTTTCCCGCTTTTATACAGACCAGCCGCCTGCAGATAGCAACTTACTGCATTGGCCGCATAGGAAAGTTCCGTTGGAGTCTCTTTGAACATCCGGTCGTTAAATTTCCCCCACTCAGCCCATGCTTTGGGTTGTGACGCGTCCAGCTGGATAGCCTGGCCAAACGCAAAGTTTGCTTCCTCGTTCCGCCCAAGCCGAGCATGAAACATAGCTTTCATGGTATAAAATTCAGCTTTTTGTGGGCCAGAAAAGAACATCAAATTTGTGTTATTGATGACTTCCAAGCCTGCCTGTAGATCATTTAGTTTCTGATAATGACAACGAGCCTGTTCTCGGAGTTTCAAGAAGGCCTCAGAGATTTCAATATTAGGCAGCGTGTATATCTTGTTTAGTTGTGTGAAGCACACGTCCAATAGATGGTGCTTCCGAGCAACGTGAGCGAACCGATTAATAATCCATGCCGTTTCATGATAGCCTCGATATCCATACGTATTCGAGTTATTCGTAGGAGTGCCCGTTTGATTATTACTGATGAGCGGGATGTAAGCCTTGTTGATGGAATGAAAAACATTTTGCCGCCAAGCAACGAGATCGCTCCAGATATTAATGTCATCGTGTTGATTGGGAAGGCGCTCACGCCATGCTTGAAGTACCATTTTCAACTCTGACGATTTCTTTTCAAGGTTTTGTGCATTTGTCGTAGCCAGAGAGCCATAGATTTGGACTGCTTCTTGCAGCTCGACGAATTGCTGGAAATGTTCCAACAATGGCACATGAGCCGCAGAGAGCTGAGAAGGAAGACTGATCCATTTTCGCAGTGAAAGTTGCATTGCATCTTCGAGGAATTTGGTGAACTCCGTATTCTTGTCCAGCGCACCAGGGTTCTTGAGCAGCGCGATGAAGGCCTCAAACACTCTACGGCGTGGAGTTGGTACCTCCGGAAGATGGGAAATTAGCTCTTCGATCACTTCTCTATGGTCTGCCCACTCTCTAACACGCCACGCACTTTCCAGCATTAGTTCGTAATTGCCCTCTCCTTTTGCTAGATCATAAAGCAAATCCCATTGTTGGAGTTTTTCGGCTGACAGAATCCAGTGGTCTTCCCAGAGACAATATTCGTTTTCAGAATATGGTATGGCCCCAGCCCGAACTTTGCTTTGTGCCACTTCGTATGTACTCAGTGCCTGTTCCCACATCCCGCATTGCTCATATGCAAGCGCAATATTCGTTTGCTCATGCAGCGAACGGCGTCTCCATAGACCATAAAATAGATCTTCTTCCGCAAGCTCAGCATAGACGTCAGCAAGCGAATCAAACACGTGGTCCTGCACGGACGGATCGTCATCCTTCACATGCTCCAATGATGCTTCTAGGATCTCGAGACCAATATGCCATGCACCAAACATTTTTGCCAAATATTTGACGAGATGTGGAGGTAGTATCATTGCTGGGCTGCATGAATGGATACCCATCAGCAGAGTCTGGATGACGTTAGGGCGCAGGTGCGTTTGTTTGAGATGATAATCTTTGCTGAGCAGATTTATCATATGATATGTAATATCGACCTGTTCCCTTCTAGACAGACATGCCCATAATGCAGGGAAAATGGATACCCAAGTTTCGTGCGCTACTTGAGGATCAAGGAACAAAAGATGGCTCATCGGCTGGATCAAGTTCTGTGGTTTGGGGCGGGGGATGGTTGTTACAGATGCTGGTAGTGATACCCTCCGCTCATGCAATGTTGGAAGATCTGCATCCGCAGCGCCAAGGATAAGATGTAAGGCAAGATAAATCCAATGGTGATCCGATAGAGCCTCCCAGCTCTGTACACCTAACACGTACGTTAGGCGGTTGAGCAAAGATCGAGGGACGCTGACGTCAAGTAGATTCACGAAGCGCTCCCTAATAGTGGAGTCTCTTGCTCGGCAGCCAAGTAAGAATGAGATTTCTAACCGCACGGTTAAATCACTTCTGCGAAGTGACTGCTCCGTGTATATATCGTATATCAGCTCCAAATAAGCGTGAAACAACGCCTCTGAACGATTTTCGAACAAAGCCATCTTCTGCAGCATGCTTGCCTTTTCCTTCATCGTCGGGTAAGCCTCCTGTTTCTTCGACAAAGCCCAGGTCCTAGCCATGTCTAACAAGTAGCGACAGAGAGGGATGCTCTTGGATTTATCAACAAGATACACCAATGTAGTTAAAAGCCATCGACGTTGGTCGCCAAGATGTGCAATGGAGATCTGCGATATATCGAGAATGATGGTGATTTGTCGGACGCAGCTTTCATAGCTGGGCGAATTTGGCGGTGACTGTACATGATCCTTGGCTAGCTTACTGAGGACTTTCATGAGTGTCATACTAAAGGGCTCAATGCGCTCTGGAACAGTTTGGACGACTGATTTGAGCATGAGAAGCGCGCCTCGTGGAGCTGTCGATTTGCCAAGGCTATCTGTAATCGCTGCATAAACAAAGCTAAAGAATTCAGCCATTTCACCCTGCAGTTCTTCGTCCTCCTTTGGCAGTGGATAAAGCTGAAGCAGCTTATCAAAGATTGGGTGTAATGCATCCTGAAGAGCAGGATCGTCGAAGAGTAGACCCTTGCGGACCAATTTATTGAGAACTGGCGCGTTGTTCACAAACCACTCGTCTGGCTTCTCCGCAGCGATAATTTGAAGCACTCGTGCGGCGGCAAGAGCTTGTGACACGGCACTCTCCTGCTTAGTATTATCCTGCTTTCCGTTTTCCTGGTTTAATTCGGTCTGCTAGGCGAGTTTATTGATGAACGGAGGAATATCAATGTCTTTACTTGCCTGTTCCAAAGCTCTGGAGAAAAAACGCAATCCGACCGTAACATCAGTCCAGCCTTTGGGGCTAACCATCATTTGTAACAAAGAAAGTGCCCTGGGAACAATTTTCGGTGCTTGCTCATGATGGAGAGTGGCTAGGCGAACAAGATAGCTGACCATATTTTCCCGGAATGGTAGGGGTGTTAGCCAGATAGATTCAGCGTCTCCATTCTTGGTTGCTGCTTTAGCCTCTTTGGCCCGTTCTTCCCAATCAAAGATCATCTGCAACATATCTATGGTAAGGAGCCGCGTTTCGGTACTCGAGGAATTCGACATTCCAATCTTGGTCAGAGTATTTGTCATGTGCGGTATGAATAGAGAGCGAACTTGGTAAAACAGTTGAGGCTGTTTGACAATTAGATGATAAATGCCTATTATTTGCGCAAGTCCCTCTTCGGCGAGTAATCGTCGAGTGGTTTTCGCCCATTGGGGGCAACCAGGCTCTCCGGGATCAGAACGAGGTAACGATGGAGCAAGCGTGGCCAGGGCCTCTTGTCTGAGCTGGGATCGACCTTCGGAATGAGGCAGCCTGAGCAAACCCGTCCACGCGCGTAAAATAAATTTCTGCGGTGTTTGGAATGCAGCAAAGAAACGAGCCGCCAGAAGATGAGCGGTTTGCTTGACCAGAGTGTCGTCACTAGTGGTGATGAAGTACCAAGCGCATTTAATGATGTCTTTCCTGGCATCTTCGAGCAGCTCAGAATAATGTTGTACAAGTATTGTCGTGACATGGAGATGCTCGATTTTGAACATATCATCCGTGTCAGAGAAGGCAGTCTCGGTATTAGGATGCCAAATCATAGCATGTAAACAATTGATGAAATCAGAACCAATAAGATGGATGTTGGGAGCTAGACCCGCTGCATGAGCAAGTAGTATCGGTGTTACAAGATATCGGAAACTGAACATTCTGTGGGCCAGAGGGATGGAAGGGTCGCTGTACCAGGTTAAGAAGCGCATCAGTACATTTCGTTTGAAAATGAGGTCTTGACTTAGAGCCACATGTTCGTAAAGGAACTTTGTGATGTGAAGTAAATCCATGTCAAGATTCCTGGTGTACGCCGCAAGGATATCAAACAGCAAATCGACGCGGAGGGATCGCTTCAAGCATTGGATGAATATATCGAGTATTAGAATATGCCTCTCAACGACTTCGACATCGATGTCAGCGGATTGTTCGGGCTGTACTCCTTCTTGATTCCAGATCTGCAGCAGTGCATCAATTACATAACCATTTTCTTCAAACCATGTCGGAATCAAGCTAGCCATGTCTCCAAGCACCTGTAACGCCGGTATGACCTGCGCCTCTGGACCAAGCAAGAAACGCCTAACCAGGAAACTTGTCCGAGCCGCAAATTCACATTCAAGGTGAGGCGCCAATTTCGCCTGAAGAATGCTCCTGAACGTCCTCAGGTATCGTGGAAAACCGAGTTTGTTAATGAAAAAGTCAACGCTCTCAATTGGATACCTGTCGAGATATTTTGCGAGAGGCTCCGAGAAGGGACTTTCCGTAGAGAATTGCAGTTGCGCTTCGGTTTGTACCACAGCATTGATAAAACCTTCAAGGAAGATGTTGGCCGCAGCGGGCAAAAGATGAAAGATATTAGCGAGTTTGACCAACTTCGCAACGTTGTCGTTGTCTGGTGGTGGCAATCGGGACGATGCTTGTAAGACTTGAGGATCTGCGACGATACGAAAATGGTCCAACAGCTTATGCCCAATCTCAACCTTGAAGTAATTAGTTAAAAGCTCTAGCAGACGAGCCAATCCCTCTAATCCCAGTACCGATAAACGTTTCGCATCGGCAAGATTAGTCAGGATCGGACGCAGACCGGTCTGCAACAGCTCTTTAGGAAGACGGCTCTGATGAGTCAAGACTTTTCTGAGACCCTCGTGGGCGACTTCTTTGACTTCTTGAGAAGGGAAATACAAAGATTTGAAATACACGGAAGTCACCCTGTACAGGCTGTCAGCAAGGTGGTAAGGTGTCGAAGTTAACATACCTTTGCCTTGTCTGATGTTGTCTTGAGAAGAAATCGGTCAGTGGCATGGAGGCTGTTAATAGCTTGATACAGGCAACGCGGAGCCGTGTAACCTCTGCTGCGTGCTGATGTACATTGCCCCGGCCTACTAGGGACGCATCTTCGGCATCCGCCAATGCCAGTACTTCGTGCGACAAGCGAAGGAACTCGTCGTTTAATTCAATAAGAGGTGGATCCAAGCTAAGACAGTAACGAACGGCTTCGATTATACCAACCTGCTTCGGGTATGGAAGAGCCCGTAAAGGCTTGGAATAGATCCCGGCTAGTATACGATCCCGATGCGGCATGAGCAATTCCACTAGGGACTTACTGCTGAGAGCTACCAACTCTTCGATGCATCGATGGACGGCTTGACGAACAACAGGGTTCGAGCTTTGTAGCTCAGGGAATAGTATGCCTACCAGGTGGAATAGCTTAGATTGGAAGTTGAGATCGATATTGGTGGTACGCAGAACGTTGATGAGCACATCAACAACTCCTTCCACATTGCGGGGCAAGTCTTGGGGAATGTCTTTGAGTACATGGAGTAGATTGCGGACAAGCTCAATGTCGCGTTCAGTGACCCATCGGACACCTAATTCGGGGGCGTGGATCATGATTTCGATCCCCCTGCAGCCAGCCCGTTTACGAACCCATGAATCATCCAAGCACAGTCCATTGAACCGATTCGTAAATTGATGTAATAAGAACATAATATCTTGTGGGGAGCCATTGCGGTCGCTGCACATTGATACTAGGTCTTGTACAACGCGCGCTAACAATATTTCGGCATTCTCAGCTTCTTTTAAGTTCTCTCGAGCAAGAGCATGAGGTATTGCATCAAGGAAGCCAGTAAGAAGTGTACTTGGCATTGGCCGTGTCCCAACCTCCCGATTCTGATTTTGGCGTAGTTCGATTTGGAATACAGTACGTGCCACACTTTCCAAGTAAGTTTCCGCCTTCTCCTTGACCTCTGGAACATGCGTAGCGTCGTATATTCCTTCCAATGTGTGGGTAAAAATTTCTTCGATATTGCGTCCTTTGACTCCCTAGGGCAACATGAGTAATAGCTCTTTAGAGCAGAGCAAATCGACGCACCCCATGCAACAGCACCGACAAGCAATTTTCCAGAAAATTATATGCTTGAACACGATCGACAGTGGTCCCATTACTGATGATACGACTCGCTAATCCGGAAATAGAACCGATTCCGATCTTCTCGACAGTGCCACCGAAAGATATAGACATTTTAGCTGGCTCAGAAGAATCATGGTACATGAGCAGAGGCTCCTTCGCCAATAAGCGCCGATTTCGGCCTCCTAACTTGCCCAAAATTCGTATCGTCGTGTGAGCATGATGGTGGTTGGCAGGTATAGGCTTGAGGAGATTGAATAAAGCCTCCATAACTTCGCGCAGTACAGAATTCAGAGTAGGATCGAGGAAATCCGGTGTTAAACTGTCGATACAAAGTTCGAGCGTTCTCAGACCCTGCGTAATGGATTCGGCATTGCCACGAAGCGCCATTGCTAGCGGTTGCATCAAATAGCTGAGGTGTGGAAGAAGATGGGTCAACCGAAGGGGCACCGTGAGGCATAATTCGACGATAGTATCTCTAATGGCCCCATCGGAAGAGAGGAGCTGCCGATTCAAACCTTCTAACATTTCCGGTAAAAGGGGCAGTACTTCCTTGTACAATAGATCGAAACGACCTCCTCCACTTCCAATTGCCCTGAACAAGGCACGCAACAGATAGAAGTAATTCAGAGGCTTTGTAGCTTTAGAAGCCAATGGGAAACAGTCCATGAGCAATTTAGAGAGATGGAATGCCAGAATCGGCTCATTCGTTGCTGGAAACTGTGCTACAGCAGCAAATGCCATTTTGTATAATCGGATGGTGGCTGCCGCGGTCAGATCATCGTGTTCGCCTAGTAACGAAAGTCTGTCCACAAGATAACGCAAGACGATGGCTAAAAGAGTGGGGGATGTGTGTTCCCGAGAAAACAGAAATTGGCATACATTCAGGAGGATGACTCGCTTTTGGACGCATTGAAAAAAGAAGTCGATTTTGTGGATCCAAACTTCCTGAAAGATGTATAAATTTATTTCTACCAGAGAGTGGCCAAACCAATCTATAGCATCTGTTTGTTCGTTGAGTCGAGTTTCGGGATCGAACAACAACATGCAACGGATGCATCCTTCGAACCAACGAAAGATCAGAGTGCCATCAGGTGTTGGTGCTTCACATTTTTTGAGGGTAGATAGACATACGCGGAAACCATGAAGCAGCGTACGAAATATGAGACGAGATTCTGCAAAATCGTCAGTCGACATCATAATTTTACCATACGACGGGCTTACCATGAAGTACATCTTCAGGTCTTTCCGTGGCGAACACAGCACCGCCCACTGGTCTGGCCTTTTCTATGAGAATCATATCTGGCGCGGCAAGTTCATTCTTTTTTTGGCGCTCTAGGCTAGCCGTGACTTCGTCCTGGACAGTCGAAAGAGCTTCCAGCCTTTCAAGACAAGTTCTGAATATGGTGTTGAGTAGCCGTGCAGTCCCCTGCGGTGAATCTTTGTTGACAACGACATCGGCCAAGCCAAAAATCATCTTAGCAAATAGAAGGTGCATGTTGTTACCAAGCGCCGGGTTATGCAACATGCGCGAATACATCTGCACGATGCGAGTGATTTGGTCAACGGAAAGCTCATTTCTGAGGTGATGGACCATATCTGCAACAGCACTGTAGGCCACGGGGCTATTCGTCGGAAGTATTAATAAGAGAGTATTATATTCGATTAAAATCGACTTGCCGTAACATTTCTTTACTGGCAATACCGGTCCCGAGCAACACACGTTCATCAAAAAGCTTGTCAATCTGGTTAAAAAGTGCTGTACGATGAGGAGTCCCAACCAGATGACGGAAGACAACCATAAGGTCCTGTAAAATACAAGTCATCAGTTAATTCCTTTTGACAAGTGAAATAAGGAGTACGACCTTTCTCAGAGATATGCCATTAGCAGGACAATCTAATAGAAGACGCATAGAGCAAAGAATTAAGGTTTCTCCCCATGGCTCACTGATTTCGGACAAAAATCGCATAACATAGGCCACGAAGGATAATAACTGAAGTTCAAGTAAGGTCGTGGGCGTAACCGGAAGTACACAAAACCAACCTTGATCTGGCACTGTATCATATCTCCGTACGCAACGGGATTCTTAATAGTCGGTGCCATACCAGACCATATACCACCCATTGCCTCGCAGTCTGTCCTTGCTTTTTGTTGGGCAGGGGCCTCCAGTGCCAACACCTCAAAAGCCGGCTCCATAGTAGCTTGAGCTGGTGCCTCTATGGCTTGTCGATGAATCTGGGACATTATTACCATAACCATTCCGATTTCCCCAATTACTTTAAAACTGCGAATACTGGGGAAGACCATGTTCGGGTCGGTAACAGAGGAGTCGTCAGATAACAGCTCTTCCGCAAGGCCCTTTGCATTATGAAATACTTCTTGGCAGATTGCAGCCAACTCGGAAACACCTTCTTCGATGTAAATTCTGTAGTTTCGTGTTATGTCAACGAGTGTTTTGCACGCTGTGACGCCGCTCTCTTCATTGTCGTGTCGAAGGACGTGTAGCATGCAGTTAAAGATTGCATTGACATGAGAGCGAACGGCCTCATTGAAAGGCAGTCGATGAACGATTTCGATTAATACGCGACGGAATTGGTATTCCAAGGATTCCTTTTGAAAGGACGGCTCCCCAGATCGCAGAAGCTCCAGCAAAGCCGGAATAAGATACGGCAAGGCTCTGACTGATTCAGAGTCCCTGACTGTGTCCAACATCTCTCTGATTTCACATGCTACAGTATGTTTTTTTCGAAGGTCTGTCAGGAGTACATAATGTCAGTCATAGAACGGAAAACAAAAAAATTCGCACCTGTATGTGGGTCGGCTATCCTGGCAACACGTTGTTCCAGGTCTGTTGTTGTGGCCAGATGAGTGCTGGCCTCTGAGGGAGTTGTAGCCGCCATGGCAGTGGGGGAGTGGGCGTCATACCAAATCTGGGTGGGCTTAAGCTTCGAAAATGGTCACGTGAGTACATTCATTGTCACTTCGTGACACGGCCCTGTGACATGATACACTCCTACTAGCTAGGTCGCTGCGCAAGATGGCCTCAAGCGAACTTTTGAAACAAATTCAGGCCGGAAAGAGGCTCAAGAAGGCAGAAACAAATGACAGGAGTGCACCTGCTGTAGACAAGCCAAAGACTGGTGGTGTTGAGAGAACCAGCGGGCCAGCTAGTGCTCCAATGTTGGGTGCTAGTGCTAGTGCTGGTCCTCCACAGCTTGGCAATTTATTTGCAGGCGGAATGCCCAAGTTAAGACCAGCAGGACAGAATAATCCAGGTGTGCATTTTGTTTCCTAAGTAACTAGCTAATGTAACCAATGTAACCATCAGCGCTCGGTAAACCACATACGATACCTAAGCGCGAGGCATCAACAACTAGCGCTCCACCTACACCTGCGAGAACCGTCCCTCCCAAACCCCCTGGTAGTGCACCGCCGAAACCTCCCCCTAATAGACCCGTTCCAACCATACCATCTCGTGTTGTACCAAGTGTCCCCGCTCGCCCTGTTCCCAGTGCACCATTTGTTCCGGCTAGGCCAGCTCCAGCGGCGCCCACCGCACCATCCGTACCTCCTCGTAGGCCTCCTCTATCTGCCCGAGCCGCAAGTCCGCCGGCTATCCCATCTCGTCCATCTCCCCCTATTCACTCACGAAGTAGTTCACCACCTGCCGCGAAAACTCCACCATCTATACAGCCACGAAATGTGATACAAACGGCCTCCAAGCCAGGTCCTTCAACATCAGGGCGCGGGCCACCACCACCACCACCGCCACGCCCAAACAGCATGTCTTCGCCAACACTGGCTAAAACAGCGCCTCCACCCCCTGCGCGGAGGTCACAGCCGAGCGCATCTATATCCCCGCCACGGGTGCGAGAACTGTCAGAAGATGCATCGTCGGTGGTACCTTCATCGTCAGCACCACCGACGCCACAGTCACGCTCAAGCTTACTTCCACCACCTGCGCGGCTACGAACAGCATCTGGGACAACTACTCTGGCACCTCCGCCGAGCAGGACTGCAAGAATCAGCAACGGGGAAGGGGAGGGCAAGAGTAAGTGTAAAGCTTAAGGGCGACGACTCGACTGACCGATGTGATAGTTGTGGCACCGCCAACGCAATATGGTAGACACACGTTTGAAGTGAGCGGGTTCCCTGCGCCACGGGAGTTCCGGGAAGAGCAGAGGACGTACATAAGTGGACGAGGACGTGGCAGTGATTTCGACATAGGGACGTTGTGATTACATAAGTTGTGTTTAGTAATGTGTACAATCATTAATGACACGTCAGTTCTCAGCGGCTTATAAGTAGGCACAGCTCGCTGACCCTTTCCCTAATCATGCGTTTCCTCGTGCCAGCATCTTTCCTGGCGCTCGCCGCCTGCGTCTTCGCTGACGCCGAGTCAGATGTCCTCAACCTGACTGCGTCCGACTTTGACAGCCTCGTCAATCCAGAGTCACTCATTCTCGTTGAGTTCTTTGCCCCATGGTGCGGTCATTGTAAGGCCCTTGCCCCTCATTATGAGGAGGCTGCAACCGCGCTCAAGGAGAATAACATTAAACTCGCAAAAGTCGATTGCGTTGAAGAAGCTGAACTTTGCCAGTCAAAAGGCGTTCAGGGCTACCCGTATGTTGCCCCTTGTAGTTTTAATCACTTCCTAACGCCTTTTAAAGCACGCTCAAAGTTTATAAAAACGGTGAGGCTAAAGAATATGGCGGCACCCGTCAAACGGATGGTATCGTCAGCTACATGATTAAGTTAGTGTCATGCGCTTGTCGACAGTGCGATTCTAACTCCCATGTAGACAGTCGCTTCCTGCCGTCTCTGACGTAACTGCTGCCAACCACTCCGAGTTCCAGAAGGCCGACAAAGTGGTTGCGATCGCTTACCTCTCTTCGCCAACGGATGCACCTATAGTCCAATTCCGCGCTGCAGCGGAAGCTCACCGTGAGGAATATCTCTTTGGTCTTACTACCGACAAGGAAGCCATCGAGGCTGTTGGTGTCGCTCCTCCTGCTCTCGTTGTATACCGTGCTTTCGATGAACCTAGCTCGGAATATCCATACCCCGTTTCAGCTCTGACCTCGGATGAACTGTCCGAGTGGTTGGCAGAGTTATCCATTCCTATCCTTGATGAAGTTAATGGGGAGAATTATCGTTCCTACGCCACGAGCAAGAAACCTCTTGCCTACCTCTTCCTCGATCCCACAAGCGAGAATAAGGAAGAACTAATTAAAGCCATTCATCCCGTGGCCAAAAAGTATAAATCCAAGCTTAACTTCGTGTGGATTGATGCCGTCCAGTTTGGTGACCATGGAAAGGCTTTGAACCTTCGAGAATCGAAGTGGCCAGCATTTGTCATTCAGGAGCTTACGAAACAGCTCAAGTACCCCTTGGACCAGTCCAAGGAAGTCACTCCCGAAGTCGTCTCTGAATGGGTTCAATTGTACCTTGAGGGCAAGATCGAGCCCACACTCAAAAGCGAACCCATCCCTGAAACCCAGGATGAGCCTGTTTATGTTCTTGTCGGCAAGAACTTCGAGCAAATTGCTCTCGACGATAGCAAGGACGTTTTCATTGAGTTTTACGCTTCGTGGTAAGTCTCTGTCTAACTTGCTTGCAATTCATCTCAACGTTCTACCAGGTGCGGACACTGCAAACGTCTAAAGCCCACTTGGGATAGCCTGGCTGAGCGATTCGCTGATCGCAAGGACCGTATTATCATGTACGTCATCAGCTTGTATTGTGATACCGAGTTAACTTTTTGATAGTGCTAAAATGGAAGCTGGAGAGAATGACCTTCCTCCATCTGTTGGCTTCCAAATCTCTGGATTCCCGACTATCAAATTCAAACCTGCCGGCACTCGTGACTTCATTGATTACAATGGCGATCGTTCTCTTGAGAGCCTTGTTGCTTTCGTCGAGGAGCATGCAAAGAATTCACTAGAGTCTCCCGTTGTACCTGTCCAGGATGATGCCCAAACGCCTCTTGTTCAGCCAACCCCTGAAGCTGAGGAATCCAACCATGACGAGCTATGATTATTGAATATATTTACAAAGTATTTGCGACTAGCTTAGGAGACAGTTGACAGTTTATAAACGGTTGACAGTATTAAAACCAAACTGAATTACGTTTTGTGTTGGTCTTTTCTGATTTTGTAAAAGTCTGAGAAAGATAGTCTTATTCCCAAGAAGCGGCAATCCAGATCAGGGTGTGCTTGGAGTTGCATCACAATACTTTGTATCTTTTCCGTGTACAGGGTTCCATATTCTTTCAGCCGATGCAAAGTATTTTGAAGAGCATCTGACGAGTTCAGGTTGGAAGGGAGCCCAGTATGTACTCCCTGCAGTAGTCAGTCAGAGCAAGTATATCAAGCTTTCATACTTACTCTCGTTCCATCTAATAGCTGATCTCGACTTGCTGATTCGGATAGGCAATAATTATAAAAATTGTCCTGCGTGCACATTTAGCCTCGTATGCGGTGGAATGGTGCAGGCTTACGGTAGCTTCGCGGAACTGCAGGATTATGGAGAATACTTCTCTTACGAGATTCAAAACGTTCTCCTGCGATTCAAGTTGTAACAATGACAGGGTAAGACGTTGGCTGTTACATGCCTCTTTTCCCGATCTTGGGCTTAATAACAGGATCTTTTTCTCTAACTTGTCAAGGTATGTTCGATGCGCTTCAATTAATGCATCAAGACCTCCTTCCTTCTTTGCGAGAAACTCTGTCAGCGCCTTCCAAGAACACTCCATGACCTCCAAATGGCAGTATGCCTGCACCTGGCGCACGAAATGGATCATTTCAGCCGCAACAAGCCGTAATTTATGCCATTCCGGACTCAGCTCTGGCCAGCAATAAGCATCAAACGTGACTAACTGGCATTAAATCGTACCCGGAACGCGCAGAAAACGGCGCGAGCCACCAGCCATTCTCACCCAGCCCCGATTTAAAACAACTTCAATACGCTTCAACTGCCATAGATGCTTGAAAATTTTTAGATACTTCTCCATCGAAGTCGAGTTTAGCACCGTATCAATGGGTGCATCAACTTTATATTCCAGTGTGAAGACGTCCCAACCTATTTCGCCGTGCGAATACTCTAGCATACGAGCATCGAGTCGACGCAACACATCCGGCGAGTCATTTTGAGCATTGGAAGATCGGATGGCTGTTTCTAGAGTTGCTGTCAAGTTGTGTCGGTAGAGAGCATTCGCAGGCCTCGACAAACTGGAGCTGTAAATCTAGTTAGCCCACTCGCAAGACATATATTAAAATGGTATCACCCAAGTGCCTCCATTAATTGATCAACAAAGTCGCCACGCCCGAGCAGCACATAATTTTTGAGCGCGGACAGGTGATCGAGCAACTTGAACTTATCAAGAAATACTTCAAAAAGTCTGTGACTGGCAATCTGATAGGCAGTATCGATCGATCTTTCGAGACCTGCGATATCGCTGTACCGTAATACTAATGACGAATATGAATAAGACATGAGGAGAGGGTGCATAAAGCTACTTACCGCCTCCAGTAGTATTCATCTTCTCGCGCGTCACAACCCAGTCGCTATCGTGACAACTATACCTGATGAAGTTAAGACTCTTCCCTGTGGCGAAG
>QFEO01003019.1:0-15342 GCA_003316615.1 Amanita pseudoporphyria
TTTTTCTTATCTATGGCCCCTCTCACGTTCACCTCAACAGAGCAAAGATGAACTTGCGTACCACCTAACGTCGCACCTGCGCTTGAATGCCATCTACTGGGGTCTTATGGCGCTGTGCATTATGGGGCATCAGGATGCGCTGAACAGGGAGGAGATGATAGATTTCGTGATGAGTTGCTGGGATAACGAAACAGGTCCTAATGTAGTTCCTATTGAGTTCGTGCCCGCACTGATTCGGTATGGCTTGTTGAATACAGGTGGTTTTGGCCCACATCCTGGCCACGATGCGCACTTGCTTTCAACTCTGAGTGCCATCCAAATCTTGATCATACAAGATGCGTTTGACAAACTGAACGTGGACCGCGTGGCAGAATGTTACTCGCTTCATTAAACTTCTCTTAAATCTGACATCTAATGGGTCTCATCTAGTCATCTTGTCGTTGCATCAGCCATCTGGCGTGTTCGCGGGTGACTCGTTTGGCGAGATCGATACAAGATTTCTGTACTGTGCCGTAAACGCACTGTCCCTTCTGGGAAAGCTTCACCTTCTGGATAAGGAGAAGACAGTGGCGTATATTGAGCGGTGCAGGAACTTTGACGGGGGCTTCGGAAACTGCGTCGGTGCAGAAAGTCACGCGGGGCAAGGTATATGTTTTTCGTGAACGAGGTTTCAACATGCTATAACCGTCCTTAGTCTTTGTCTGTGTAGCAGCGTTGGCAATTTTGGACAGATTGGATATGGTTGACCACGAGACCCTTGGATGGTGGTTATGCGAGCGCCAACTTCCGAATGGTGGCCTCAACGGGCGCCCTGAAAAGCTGGAGGACGTTGAGTGGATGGCCATATCACTGTCACCGCCTGTTGACTCGAACTGTTGCAGGTGTGCTACAGCTTCTGGGTTCTGTCGGCAATGTCTATTCTGAACAAGATTCACTGGATCGACTCGGAAAAGTTGAAAAACTTTATTCTGTCGGCTCAGGTAAGAATCTCGGACTCTTTTCGACGTAAGTCTCAAGTCATGTAACAGGACCCAGAGGGTGGCGGTATCGCAGATAGACCGGGTGACATGGTGGACGTCTTTCATACTCACTTTGGCGTCGCAGGTGGTGTTTCCGTGCTCCCGTTTTATTTGAACTTATGTCATTTGATTAGGGCTGTCTCTACTAGGATATCCGTCTCTTGTTGACCTAGACCCGGTGTACTGCATGCCCGCTAGTCTGATAGAAAAGATGGGACTAAAGAAGGGATGGAAAGCCCTCGAGCGACGACAGGCGTAGGGGTATGCCTACATTTAGAATGTTGTGTACTGAATGGAAAATATTTCAGAACTATGGCCAACTGTGTCTGAACGGAGAAAATGCGCCTGTGCTACCCCAATTGCATTGTCCATGCCCCTTCTCCCAACATATTTGAACTCAACCAGTAATAATAAGCCAACGTTTCATAACTCTTCAGGTTTTCGCTTCTTGATGAAGGCGTAGTTCTTTAATTTTCCGGAAGGATAAAACAAGCTGAGACTTGTAGGTACCCTCAGATTCACTGCCAACGGAATGATAAACACAGCGAAGAATTGGATAGAATTCTGACGATTTGGTGTGGATTATGTGGATACCAAGGTGCGTATAAGTACTCAAGTGCACGAATACTGAATGGCTCTTTACAGTTGCACATCAAGCTGGTCCTTCCGAAGGTTGTCAAGATGACTACATTCGGATTTAATACAATTCAGGGGAAGGTACACCTGTCGGCACCTGTTCTCGCCCTTATTCCCAAATATAGGTGGAATACGAATGGGACAAAGCTAAGATCGTCGAGCTTATGACACCGACGGTATTGTCATCACGACGCATGAAAGTCTGATAGGGAAGGAGCAGTCGAATTCTGTTTTTGTAGACCATAGGGAACGATGGATTCAATTGTTGACTGGTGTAAGTCGCTGGCAGCCGTGCCTTATTACCTAACGACCGTGTTTGTCTGAGAAAATGCTTGCTACGTTCCCTCCATCTATAAACAAATGTTCTAACATGCCCGATAAGGATTCTATATAATGTGCGGCTCACATCAGACCAAGCCATTCCCTTATCGCCATGGCTAATCCTTCCGTCCTCGAGCACGTCATCTCCGACCACAACTACGACTCTAGCGGCGACAACTTGAATCCGATCTGCGACGACCCGACCCCTCCTGATGATGCATATGCCCACTATGGACGGCTCCTTATCGAAAGCAAGATTCAATCCATGCATCATCCTTTCGTCAACGGTGTAACGAGTCCTCAGATCGTGAAGCCTTATATACTTGTCAACTCCAAGGATCCTGTTGGCATTATTGGCGCGGGGGTAGGCAGTCTCTACGCAGCTATGATCCTCCAATCCCTTGGGATCCCATATCAAATACTTGAAGCTTCAGAACGTACGGGCGGGCGCGTGCTTACTCACAAGTTCTGCGAAGGACATCCCTCAGGAATGAACTGCAACTGTGACTATTTTGTGAGTACTTCGAGTTGAGGTCCAATGACTCCGCTAAGGATTCTATGTGATATTGGTACCCAGGACGTTGGTGCAATGCGCTTCCCAAAGATACCGACAATGAACCGCTTATTTCACCTTTTCGACCGCAAGGAACTGAACTCAGATGGTCGTAACCTTAGGGAACGCATCGTACCTTACATTTATAGCCACCCCAATAACTTCCTCATGTACAATCGGGTCCGTCATCAGCAACGATCACTCCCACCTCCTCCTGAAGACGCTTTCCATTACAGCACTGAAAATGGTGGGAACATCGAACCATATTATATTCACTATGGGTCATCAGCATTTGTAAAGGATGCTGTTAGTGGATTTTGGGCCGACTTCAAGAGGAACCCCCGGGAGGGCGCAGCAAAGCTGAGCCACTTTGAGCAGTACTCAGTACGTGGGTACATGTCAACCTGCATGAAGCTCCCGCTGCATGTCATCGAATGGTGTGAAAGCGACCCCGGCGCTTTTGACCGCTCATTCGCCCACCAGGTGCTTTTTACCTTGCCCTTCGCTGACGGCGTCCCATGTTGGTATCGGCTAGAGTACGTGGCCCGTTTCTCTTCTTTTCTGCTCTCAACAGTTTTGTTGATGTAGGGGCGGTTCACAAGTCCTCACTGATTACATGACAGATTATATATTGTCGAGTTCTTCCGGCTCAGGAGCCCTTCAGTTGAGCAAACCGGTGACTGCCATAAAGCCTCACCAAAAGGACGATGCGATTTGTGTTAGCGTCATTGACGACTCCACATTTAAGTTTCAGCATGTCATTTCCACACTCCCAGTTACTTGCCTACGAACACTCAACTTCGATGACTGTGTTGACTTCGAACAGCGGAATGCTATCCTGCGATTGCAAGTTGAGTCTGGCGTTAAGGTCGGCGTTAAATTTACCACTGCTTGGTGGAATGATCTCGGGATTATGGGTGGACAATCTCTCACTGACCACAGCATCGCTAATGTTATCTACCCTTCATCCAAAGACTCTACTACACTCATTGCTGCTTACTCAAGTTCCCGCAATGCGCTTCTTGTCGGGAGTCTCATCGGCTCTGGGAACCTGGCCGATCAGCTTCTCAAGAGGCTCGTTCTTCAAGATCTCGCAACCCTCCATGATCTCGAATACAGCGACCTAGAGAAACAATATATATCGCATTTCGCATATGACTGGGGTCATGACCCCCTCTCACGAGGCACGAATTCACAATCTTTGCATGCCATTTGTTCACTTACATGTTTCCGGGAAAGGTGCCTTTACTTCCTTTGGCGCTGGGCAGTTCTCGACTCTTTATCACGCTCTTTGTCGTCCGGCTGCAAGTGGGCGGCTTCATTTCGCTGGGGAAGCTTCAAGCATTCGCCATTCGTCAGTGTCAACCTTCAAGTCCTAAATGTCTGATGACTGACTAATTAGGTGGATCGTGGGAGCCCTTGACGCTTCTTGGAGAGCCGTAGCAGAGATCTTACAGCTGAGTTATCAAGAAAAGATTCCTACGTTCCTAGAGCTTTGGGGACATAACCCCGAGTGGTCTTCTGAGGGCAAGGACCTGAAATGGCTCACAAGTTACGTTGCCGCTTGTGCACCTGACATCTTCGACGAGTCCTTCGATAAGTTAAAGAACGACCTGCACCCAGTTTCCAATCAAACACGTATTTCTGGGGGTCGGGCGCGACACACGGCGGCAGTTTGATCGTAGAGGTCCGGATTGTTGGTGTTTGGTTTATGTTGTGTATCTTCGTAAGATGTCATCGATGTAACGAGGCAGCAAGAGAAGAAATTTGCTGTGGAGACCACAGGGAACGATGGATTCAATTGTTGATCAGTGTAGGAACCGGCCTAGATTTATGTATGTATCCCGGTCTGATCGCTGGTCGAGTATTGCGGTTAATTGGTAAGCAAAAACTTAATGGATGCAAACTTTTCTTTTCTTCACCTGGATAGCGCATATAGTAGTCCTTCGTTATCGCTTTCAAGGTATAGCCCCAAACCTCCCTTGTTGATTTGCCGAGTTGGCGTCGACTTTTGACCTCCACACCAGGTACAAGCTTAAATTTCGCAGTCGCCGTGATGACAATGGGTTCTGAGCGGCCATTGGGTCCGACTTTGAGTTTATGGGACTTGTATCGTCGACGCCCATGAAGAGTGCCGGGCCGTTGACGGCCATCTATTTTAAGCATATTGTCACTGGGGCCCCACCACATAATTAGCTTGCTCCAACATTCTTCACAGATAATTATACTGAAGCTTAGTAGCTGACACTTGATGCATTGATGCATTGATGACTTCTCGATACGAACGCGTGAGGGCCAAGTGACGCAGACTCATCTGGACATTCCCACACGCTTATGTGATGCATGTGACGCTCTAATGCCGCAAGGTGTATCGGTTTTAGCATCCCCATCCCTCGCAGTTTCTAGTGGGCCATCGTAATCTGATGGGAAAATTCCTTGCCGACTTCCTCCCCGGTCCGAAAGAAGAAGTTACATATTTCCTGGTGAGCACCATCATCAGTGACGGGCATTGTTCGGCTCACTTTGATTCTGTTCACTTCCCCCATTGACCTGTGCCCTATGGAACCCAAACGCCATTCTAACGAGAAGCTTGAAGACCTGAGCGACGATGCGGTGCAAGAGGACTTTCTAAGCCCTGAAACCATCGCGGAGGAGAAGCGCCTGGTTAGCAAGCTCGACAAACGCATTCTCCCGATAACTTGCCTGCTGTACCTCTTTGCATGTCGGTTCTGGACGCTGTATTGTTCAAGGAAGAAGCTAATATCTTGGTAGTCCTAGATCGCTCTAATTTGGGTAATGCACGGCTTTTGGGGTTGCCAAACATCCTTGGTAAACACAAGGATCCGACTGGCCTGCTGTTTGACTGGGTCAATTCTAGTTTTTATTTTTCATACGTAAGGCGCTGAACCGTTATCATATTCTCAAGGTCTCTAACGCGTTTGCATAGATATTATGTCAGACGCCAGCTAGCATTTTTTCCAAACTGTTCCCACCTCGTGTATGGATGGCATGTTGCGCGTTAGGCTGGGGAACAGTCTCAACTCTTATGGTAGGACCATTTGGTCACCATTTTCCACTATTAACTGAAGATCATGTCTAGGCCTCCGGATTCTCTACGGGTGGCTTGATAACGGCCAGGGTCTTCCTTGGAATGTTTGAAGCTGGGTTTGGTCCAGCAATTCCGCTGTACTTTTGTAGGTTCTCGTCAAGTGTCCGTAGTCGTTTTTATCTTAGCTTTTGTAGCTTTCTTCTACACCAAGAAGGAGATGGGTCTCCGGGTCAGTATGGGTCTAGTAGTTTTAGACGCCAACTCTAATGCATGATATAGATGGCTTATTGGTTCGGATTTGCCGCAGTAGCTGGGGCCTTTGGTGGTACTCTTGCCTTTGGTGTCTCACATGCGAAGGTTCACTTTGAAAATTGGAAGCTTCTATTCATCATCGAGGTATCTCTGGTTCCATTGTAACTTTCTGGAATTCATCATTAGCGATGTGCAGGGCCTTCCAACTATCATCCTTAGCGTCTTCACTCTTTTCTTCCTGCCAAATCGCCCAGAATCGACGACTTACCTTACCGGACATGAACGTAAACTTGCTGTTGCGAGGATGAACAGGGCAACAAGTGGTGATGTGGGCGCCGTCGTCCAGAAGAGTGAGCGTTATCCTTACCTGCTACAACACGACGACTGATCGTAACCTAGAACACGTTTGGATGGCCCTGGGCGACTGGAGGGTGAGAGTCTACGTCTCGCTCTCATTACCGTGTTAACTGGAAAGCAAGGTGTGGACTGCAGGCGTGATTTATTTCGGTCTGAACTGTGCCTTGGCGTCCATCTCTGCGTTCTTGCCAACCATTATAGCGTCATTCGGTTATAGTAAGCCTAAGCGACTTTGATTCTCTTCGATTTGACTAATTCAGTATGCCAGGCAATGCGAAGGCCCAACTCTTCACGGTTCCTCCATATGCAGTCTCCGCAGTGGTCCTTATCATCTTCTCCTTTATTTCAGATAGACTCCAGACTCGTGGCCTTCCCATTTCAATAGCGTGTACTATCAGTGCCATAGGCTACCTGTACGTTTATTGATTTTAGCCAGTGATATTCGAATTCATTTTTCTCCGTCAAGGTTGTTGCTTGTTATTCACCACAACAGACACGTACGATATTTCGCGATATTCTGCATCACGAGTGGGACATATACCTCCATAGGTCTCATTCTCGCTTGGTGTAGGTGATTCTAGCTATGTTTATTTCATGCAAGGCCTCATTTGTCCCCAGTCGCGCATAATTTGGGCTCGGAAACGAAGAAGGCAGCAGGCATACCAACCTTTATGGCTGTCGGCCAGTGCGGCAGTGTCCTTGGATCCCATATTTACCCGAAGACGGATGGTCCACGCTATATGTAAGCTTTTCAAGCCTCCCTTTTTCCATCTAGCTTACCTTACGGCCATAGCCGCGGGTTTTCAAGTAAGTTACAAGAGTCCTATGAACATGCGGGATTTTGACCCCTGGCAGTTTGTTGCGCTTTGCTGTGGCTCGCTGCCATCTGCGCCCTGATCTTGACGGCATGTCTAACCGTTTCATAGAATGATTCTTTTGTTGCTAAAAACAATGGCTAGACATCATATCGGCGGGACAATGCGCGTCGAGACAGAGATTACGGAATTCCAAAACGCAATGCAAGGGTTGACACGAGCGAACTTGCTGACAAGGTATTCTTTGACCTGCAACAACTAGGCTTCTCGCATTCTTATCTGATGTCTGTTTAGGCACCTGAGTTCCGCTATGTCCCATAACACCGTTCTGATCACGATTTTAAGATACGATGTTATCTGTAAGCGAAAAAACCTGTATATACTTTGTATGTTTTAACGAAACAGCGCGATGCGAATGCAAGCTTGGCTCTTTAAAATTATTCATTCCGTGGTCCTCGGTTCAGATGTCGATGATGTTGATCCTAGCCGCCCCCCCTCCGACAAACGTTACTATGCATCCATGCTTGAAGAATCTCTTGTCGATTAAATTTAATTCATAAATCGTTGGACACTTAACTCAAACTTCGGATGAATGGTGCATACATTCACCTATTCTCCTGCACATTCCACAATCACTATCTGTACTGCCATGTTCACCCACCGCTGTCTAGAAATCGGAGTGAAGTTGTACAACCTTCGAGTCACGTCTTGTAGTTCCACTGTCCCCGACCACACCCGGAAATATTGCTGCCGTTCACCGGTAAGTCGACCGAAGTATTGTGGGCGGGCCGGTGAGGGTGATGGCTCGCTTTAGGAACGGTGAGCGGCGACCTTCTCGGTGCTACAACGCGCTTTCTGTTCTAGTTGAACGTGAGACCATGGAATGGCCACGGCGAGATGTAGTCCTGAAGAGCGATATTGAAAGATCTGCAGGTCTCCAATCCCTTTGCTTTTCGAATGTATACTCTTGCTTCCTCCGTCTTCTTCCTTTCCCCGCCTGCATACTCTTGACAGGTCCATGGAAGATATATGGACTGATGCTGAGTTATTCATAACCCTCCAATTGGAATGTTTATGGACGAAACACGTTTATTATGAACGATTTTCAAATCTCAGCAGCAGCACCTGTTGCGGTGTCAAGGGTAGAAAGGACATTCCTTTGCACATCCGTCTTCCCCATCTTACATCTCTTGCAACCTCAGGTGCGCTCCCGACCCCGTTTACGGTACAGGTGCCCTTCCACTACGTGACTTGCACTTGATGCATGATGACTCACGTGGCCGTTTCCCTCCTGATAGAGCCGACAACGACGAGAATGACGGGCACGTGAATGTTGAACGGTGTGAAGTGTACGTTAATTTCTTGGTGTCATCCTTGAAGAAATTTGCGTCGCGCTACCTCACAGTCACAGCTAACTATAAAGGTTCTGAATGGGTGACTGGGAAGGCCTTCACTTCCCTTCGAGAATATTGCCATTCATTCTCAAGCTGAGTCCTCGGGGCCAATAATTTTCGGATTTGATAACGAGCTGTTGCTCCGACTTCCCCGCGAGCCAAGTATTCCATTGCGATGGCTTGTTGTCCTAAATAGCGACTTTCCTCTGAGTGGTTCGGCTGTAGTTCAGGTATTCAAAACCATCATCGAAGCCTCACCAAACAAATAATACGAGTTCGAGTGTAACTGACACGGCTCAATTTAAGGACGACAAAGAGTTGGGGCACTGGAGGCACTGTGGATTCAGGCGACATGTTGGAATGATGACAAACAGCAGGAAGATGAATGGTGGACATATGGACAGGAGATAAATGGGACAGGTTGGTTCGTACATCGATGGATCCTTTTACAATTCCACACTTCGTCGTGTTCATTGAACTCATAGCTACCAACCATGCGATGTTGGATGACTACGGACACAAATTGGCTACTCAACATACTTGTCGAGGTTGCGAGCATGGGGTCAGTAAACTGATGCGGGGGTGGGTTTTAAACTGTAACTATTCTCAGCGTACAACAGACCCCAGCTGATTCTTCTTGTACGACGTGGATAAACATGTCTCATACGAATCTGACAGCGTAGCAAACGAAGAATACCTCGTCGAGATGTCCTACAACTTCGCACGCTAATATCAAAACACGGAGCTAGAGCGAAAATACTATCCGCCAAATTCTAGAGAGAGACGAAACCGTAGTACCGCTATTCAGTTAAAAATTATCCCCCTGAAGTCGCAGAGGGATGACAGGAGGCGGGGACACCCGGTTGATATAAGCTAAGCACTGCCTGCAACGGTCATAAACATTCAATGTAATAACTTCCTGCGGCAGTGCTGAAATGATAGTACATGTCATCGATTCATCCGTGCGAGGAAGATAAACTATATGTAAGTTACAATAAATGGACCAATAGAAGATACACTTGGGTCCAGTTTACAAATTACTCCTGTCACAAGCCGATACCAGGTAGATAATACATGGTGATAGTTAACAAGGCAATAAGGATAGGTAATAGGGAACCCGGTGGCATAATGCTAATACTATTAGATACCTTGGTTGATACCCTCAAATCAGGTATAGCGAATAAGTCAAATTGCACACTACTCGATGTTCCATTAGGCGCTTTGGGTGAAGGTCCGGTATAGACTAATGTGATAGTATGATTATCTCGAGACTCGAAGTCTGGCGGAGGGACAAGGACTGGAGGATATTGCACAGGATAGCAGAGAGGCAGCTCGGTGCTGTTGCCAGAGTAGGTGTCAATTGTACTTGTGGTATTGAAGCCATCGATGAACACAGCAAAGACACCTCCGTTCGGAGAGGTCACAGTGTGAACCCTGATGCTAGGCCCTGAAAGGTTGACATTGGCGAAGGTGGATCGTGGAAGGCAGGGGACGTACGCACCAGTGTAATTGAACGAAATTGTGGAGTTAGTGGTGGATGTAGTACGTAAGGAAGAACTCATGGCGCAGCCAGGGGTGGTGTTGGAGCTGTTCCAAGCATTTGGCGGTTCGTAAGCCACCTCAACATTGCTGTTTGGAACTGGGGTTGCCGAAGGTAAAACGCCTGTGACTGTCGAGGGATATGGACTAGCAGTAGTGCCGTACGCATCTATGCATGAAACAACGCGATCCACACCGTTGTTAAAGCATACAGTTCCAATAGCTATAGGAGAGGTGGATCACGTCAGTAGGTTCCAACAGTCGGCAATTATACCTACGACAGCAGAAACCTGTTATTCCCGTCTTTGAACAATCACCTAGAACGTAATAACAGCATAAACGAACGAAATAGAGAATAGAAGTGCTAATCTCACGGAGATATGGATCTGTGCACGGTGACCCAGTGAAGGTAGAGATAAGAGGATATGAAAGATCCTCGCATACTGGGATTCCTCGCCTGACATTGCAGGTATATCTGGTTATGAAACCTATAAGCGCTTTCACAATCGGAGGCTCAAGAGGACAGCCTTACCCGGAACGACAGCAGGCACCGCCAGTGCCGCAAGGGATTGAATTTCCACTACAGTTTTTAGTCGTCTTGATACACGTGATTGGTCCTCAGATTAGTTGTTACCATGCATTCGCAAAAACTAACCGTATCAAATTGCAGGCCCATTGAGATGGCGAGGCCGGAATATGAAACTAAAACAAGCGAGAGACAGGTAACCTTGCAAGAGCTGAACCGCATGATTTGGGGGAGTTGAGTATGCTCTAGCCAATGTTACTAAGAAGTTGATAAAACTTTGGTTTTTGAGGCACTCCCTGCAATTGAGCACGAGGATGAGACGGGTACCTCGAGCCTACTGTCTGCATAGTTGATTGAGCTAGAGAATGATTGATGGCATAACTCACACAGCAGGCCGCCCTATCGCATTTTTTCAGAACCGAGCTACCTACCTGGGACATAGAAAATGCCGATCTCTGAAGGGGATAGTAGGAAAGCAGGGCGGGCGTACCTTTCTCTAATACAATACCCTTTTCCGTGTGCGCAAAACCGCAAAAGCCAGTCAAAAACACCGCTGTCAAAATAAGGAACACACTTTCATAAGAACATTTCTCTGCACCATGGTGGTCTAGTTTGTAGATGTCATGAATGACATTGACGGGAGTCATATCACTAGTGACGTACCTCATCATAGCATTTTTGCAACGGCGGCTTCTAACATTCTATTGCATTGCTTGCATAGACACTTCCTGTACCTTCAGTTCATCAGGTGTCTCCGGCCTCACCCATTGTTAGCCCATGATCTTGTGGCTTCTTGTACCTGGTACAGAACGAGCGAACAATCGACCGGCGGACATTGGAACTGCACCGTAATAATTTATAATTATAAAAGCGAAAGCACCGACCGATCAGCGCTGTCAGCCTCAGCAGCGTAGTGTGTTGATTTTGGCTCGGAGTCTGTCCAAACCACACCGATCACAGGGTCGCCAGGAATTGAGATGGGACCTGGGACAAGGGCGGTCAAAGGTTACATAAGCAACTCAATCGGCATCGAAGGAAGAGATGAGATAGACAGAAACGAGAAGGTTTAATTGTGAGATCATAGTGGAAAGTACGGCGAGGTGAAGTATCCCAGAGTGTAGTCAGCTTAGAGTCCTTGCAAGTAGAGTGTCGGCTACTGCCGGTTAAATCCGAAAATGGTATGAGTCACGACAAAAAAACTTACTAGTCCCAACCTCACTGGCGATCCTGCAATGGGGCTGCCTCGCGTACCTGACATATCCAGGAACCAATAACAGTTGGCGATGTTCCGCGATTGACGGCTTGGAGGTGCAGGAGCGTAAACGTCTTCACGCATTCTCTGCGCTGTTCCTTGTGATTCCATCCTGGAAAGCGCGTGGACGATATATGTCATATCATGACCCCAATGGTGGGATACGTTCAACAGCAGCTCAAACACGTTACGAGGCTTGGAATGCCTATACTTGAAGGAACAAAGGACCACAAGATATATTATCTTCCAGTTTCTTAGACGCATAGAACGTCTATACGTGTTTTAGAAGCGTTAGAACCATGGGCCGAATTCAGAGACTTTGCCCAACCACTTCCCAAATCTTTACATGGATACGTTTATCGTCGTTCAAAACCGGACTGAACGGGGCGTTGTTAATCATCTGTCAATACCGACGATCCATCTTCTCCTTCTGGAACGGATCTAAGGATCCTTCTAAAAACCGACGCTTTCTCCATCATAGTCCCAGCATCTGTCAAGGTCGAAAATAGGGTGATCCCGGAGCCTGTCATAATGTGTAGGACCAGAGCTGGGCCGAAATGTTGTGAAGGAAATCAAGGGTGTGTAGTAATGCATGCATACGTACACATGTTTGGCTAACTACCATGGCATTTATTTCTGAATGAAAGCTATGACCGGCTTTGGTTGCTAGTCCATTACCCATACGTAATGTCATTGGAAAAATCTATCATTCACACTCGCGTGCTTACTTTGCCTATCGGTACAGGGGTTGCCAAAATAAGTTGGTTCCCACGTCATACTTGGCAGATCAGAATTAAAATGGGACATAAAGCGCCGGGAATGTCTTGTCCTCTCACGACTTCCTTAGTCTGCGCCGGCACATACGACCAGTCCATGAGTCTGGCAGGATGACATGCATGACGCAAATAAAGAGTGGACAAAGCGTGGCCCAACCATAAACTTAGCATGGAGCCGTAGACTGGTCCACACCTGATTTTTCTCTCACTGCTTCACGAAATACATAAGCGATCCACTTACGTGTGAGGCTCGTCCGTTGTTCCCACTAAATGATCTTGGATTTCATTCGCAAGAACTATCAACGTGCCTCGGTTTCTTTGGGGTTCGGAGTCAAAACGATTGGACATTGTTTTGATTTGATCACGTCGTCCATCCCTGCTTTCAAGTTCAGTAGGACGACAAATGTGGTGATCCTCTCCTTTGCCTTGGTTGTCGTTTCCTGCATCGCTTTCACTGCTGGTGCCCTCGGATTGATCGTTCGGCCGCTCTCCTTCAGTGCTCCCGTTGTTCCTACGGCTGCAGATGTAAGTCTGAATGCTCCTTTACTGCTCTTTGTTTATCGAACTTCATCGGATCAGATTGTTTTTGCGGTCGAAGTCATCGCTGTTGACCCCATAGTTCGAACGATTACAGCAGATTGGTATCCTCGATTCGTTTTCCATTGCGCCGACAACCGATCCCTTACTGCAGATATCTATGTGAATCCGTTGAGTATCTGCCGGAAATTTATCGCATTCTATGCTGATGGTCTCCCCTAGAGGCTCTCTCCACAGTTCCAGCCCTTCCTTCACTACTCTACCTCCTTACCCACCGGTTTTCCAAATGAATAGTACTGCAGCGTGTCTCCGGAACGATCCTACCTACCCGACATTCAGGACCGTAGCTAAACTTCTCGCCTTGGAATCTAATTCAGACCCAATATCGTCACCATTGCATTCAAGTCCAACATTGCAAAACTATCCGTTCGACACGTAGGTCTGGATAGGCCATATTTGCTATTGCTAATGATTTGTTTTCCCACTGGCAGGTACGTTGTACAACATTACTTGTATGCCCTCAATCATGAGACAAATACCACCATTCCCTTAAATGTATCAAGGTCTTTCGGAATTGCTGTGTACGTCGACCTTCGTCTATGTAGGCACATTGCCTAGAGCTGGCCTCGAATTGACTTGTCTCTCTTTCTCCCTAGCAACTTTGAGATGACTCTCCTGAAAGCTTATCCCTACGACTTTCCGGAATCACGACTCTACTTTTCGTTACAAGTGAAACGATCAACAGCGATGCGAATGTTTGTCGTTATGATTGCTATCATCAATTGTACGGTAAAAAATTGCTCTTTTGTCTTGGGTGTTATATTGACTTTCCTGTCTATGTCCAGGGTGCATCGCAATAGTTTTTCTAGTTGTTTGTGCTTCGACCGTTATACACAACTCACCCACCATATACTCTGAAATATTCGTGGTACCCATTGGGGCAGTGTTTGCCTTGACCTCAGTCAGAGCGAATCTTCCTGGTGCTCCGGCCGGGTTTGGTCCGTATTGTACCTTTTCTTTATGGTTCCTACTAAACAAATAATCAGGCGCAGCGATAGGTCTTCATATTCTTTGTCCTGACTCTATGCCTCTAACCAGAAAATTCAAACAGATTTATATTCAATTCTACCCGTTCTAGTAATTATGGGGCTATGTGTAAGTTTGATTTCTCTCTGCAAGCTTTTATATAGAAGCTGCGGACTAAAAATTACTTTTTCTCGATCAGAGCACTTATTTAATTCTGATAATTTTCTACCGACGACTATGCCAAAAACTTAAAGACATGGGTAGGGGTTGTTCTCGCGGAGATTGCGTTTCTAACTGATGAATCTATTGAATCAGAGAAATTGGAGTGAGGCTCGGCCAATAATAGGGTTGTGTGGGTCGTAATATTGGTGTCAAGTGGATAATCGGTCCGAGCAAGCTCAAGGCCCTCGACTATATATGTTGCAGTTGTGATTGAACCGATCACTAGTCCTGATACCATGTGGTACACCGCGGATGTAGGCCCTTCGGTAACTCGGTTTGCGAGGCCTACCAGTCAAATAAGTGAACACCGGTTTTCCCATTCACTCCACGTCGCCGCTCCACGCGGGAGGTCGTGAATTGTCTACCAGCGAGTGGTTAAATTCATTGTCAATGACTGGTAGGGATTCGGTGGGTACATATAAAGCGACGAGCGCTTTTTTGACCACTACATTCAGTCATTTTCTTCATCGTCGACTTGCCACACTCGACTCGATCTGTAATGTCTAACGCATATTTTCACCAAGTTCAATGCAACGAAGACAGCACTGCTACTGGACTCCCGCCGAAAGTATGATTATGTTAAGGAAAGTTAGTGCCAGAAGGAGCCTGGTAAACAATCGAGCGTGAAAGAGTCAATTTGGGTGGAAATTGTCGATGAGTGAGCGAAAGGGGGCTTGTTGCCGAGGGCTCTCAAGACATGGACTCCTCCTATATCACAAGTTGGCGATCAAATTTAGGCAGAGCGGAGAGCGATTATATTCGACTGGGAAATGAATATCGGATTACATGCATCTGTTTGTCCGCGTTGAATATTGAATATTAAATACTGAACATTGACCGCCCTTAGCGCTCGCTATTTGGGCGCGGGAAGAAGGTACTATAGATCTTGAAAAATGCTTGACGAGCGACTGCCATCTGGATTATCTATACTCGGGTATGTATTCGAAGTCGCTTTCACGTTTTCCCGTATTGCTAGACGACTAGTAGGCCTGTAGGGTGGTAAATACATCCTTTCCCATTTGTGATGACGCGTGGTTTCGCCTCGGTGACCTCGGCTTCGTTGTATTC
>QFEO01003038.1:0-16440 GCA_003316615.1 Amanita pseudoporphyria
GACATATTTTACCGTTCGCCTCAAATTCATTCTACGACACCTACTTTTGACGAAGCTGCACGCAAAAGGTCTGATCCGAGATAAGTATAGGCATTCCGATTGCTCAACCCCTCGATTGCATAGCCAGTCGACCGTTTGCTTGGCAAAACCGTGGGGAGAGTCAGATGCCAAGAACTTGCTTGTCGCGAATAGGAATCTTTACGACAACTTATTCCCCACCCCCCTCATTATAGCAAACGTCGGCGGTGTATTTGAAAGCCGCCTCATTTCACGATCCTCGATCATCTGACACAATCAGATCTGTTAAACGAACTGCCAAAAGAACTCGTCTTCAGCTCAAGCCAGTGCTTCTCTCTCACACACACGCGCGCACATCACAGCTAATCTCCATCTATTTAGCTATGCCCTACTTGTCAGCAATCAGAATCAAGAGAAGCAATGGTGCATTTCCCGAGGAACAATATCGCTAATCATGGTTCGGCGTATAGAATAGTGTCATTCATTCGCAATCCAACAAAGCCCACCGAGCGGCCATCGTGTTCTGTAAAACACCGTTGAGCGCCTTGCTTCTAGCTCTAGTTGTCACGGCCGACTCCATCGTTGCCCGCCCACCTTATGCCAAGCTATCTCTCTCCCGACGCCTTAGCACTACGGGTGTCAACAATAGGCAACGTGATCAGGCAAGGGCCCGTCAGCTATTAGCCAGGGCATCTGAACCGATCACCAATGAGGTTGTTACCTATGTGGCATCCGTCGCTGTTGAAACTCCCCCTACCTGTATGTTCCTTAGTCCTCATCCGAAAGGTCGTACTAACTTTCCTCAAGATGCCCTTCTCATCGACACGAGAAGGTCGGATACTAATCCTGTCAAGGTTCTGCACCTGCTAATTGTATACCTAGCTCAAATACCTGGTCAGGCACCGATAAGTCCTATGTCAAGACCGACAGCAGACGACGAACAAACAATGCAGTAGTACGCGGATCATTTTTTTTAGATTTAATGTCCTCAGTCTGTCACGTACGGATCTGGATCTTTCTCGGGTATGGATCACATTTCCGTTGAAGTTATTAATCTTTTCCAGGGACTGAATACATCGACACTGTTGCCCTTGGCGACTTGGTCATCACACAGCAGTCCATTGGTGTCGCATCAAATGTCGGTTATTTAAAGGTTCAAATCCAACTTTCGTATTCATTTTTGTAGGCTTCTGGCTTCAGTGGCGTGGATGGTATCTTGGGGTATGTGGGTCATTGTACATTTATCAGTCTCTTTGAACACGGCCTATGATAAATGGCAGCGCTAGCTCCATTTACCTTGTAGTTGGTGGTCTTAGACCTGATGTTGTTCCTGGCCTTGACTTCATCGGCGGCTATACTTTCCTTGAGAGATTCTACAGCGTTTACGATGCCGCCAACGATCGCATTGGCTTAGCTACGACCTACTACACAAACGCAACGACGAACTGACTTTTCCTCTTTTTTGTTTATAAATACGTTCCTTGTCGTGGTTGCTTTGCTATACTTATTGCCCGAGGTGACTTAATGATTTGGTCCAGACGATATTAATCGTCCCTGAGCCTCCAAATTCGGGCGACTCTATTCTGATGCTGAACGGGTTCACTGAGTGCAAATTTCTATAGTCGGCCCGCTCGGGCCGTCGTGCTATATAGTGCGTGCGAATGCACCCGATCAATGCCATACAATTGCTAAAACGCTTAACTGCGCTAATGAACCCAGCACGTGTCCTGGATGTTTAATTGAGTAATCACGCTCAAAACCACCATTGCCCTGTGGGCGGCTTAAGTGCTTATAGAAACATGTGAGTTCTCTAAACATAAGTGGTTCAAATATCATATCATTTGATGTCCATAGTAATCAAGTCATATGCCAACTTTTGATATTTGAGAAGTACTACCAATGCGATCGTACATGACTGGCGTGGCGTAAGTAGCCGTTTGCATATGGCTACACCATTTGATACTGATTCTCTATTCAGATGGAACCATCAATAAGAGTCAGCATATAGTCAGCAGACCCTTCGCACTGAAGATAAAAATACTTCACGACATTAAACCTACACTTTGAGTCTACATAATCGCATTTTGATCACTAGTCATGGCTCAGTGGTGATTCTCATGAAGTTACGGGGTAAGTAGCCTTTTAACTTTCATAATAACACATTCTCATGCAGTCAACATTTTGTGAGGGTTATATTATCACGGTATTAATAGCCCACAATTCTCACGAGCCATGCGAACGCCGGACGCACTCAACGACCTGGTCTTTATCGGATGCATTATCGCATCATATGACTAGATAATTGACGACTTACTGGTTAGAAATCTTTCAACTAAATGGCTGGGAGACTGCAAGATTGACGTGAGAAGTATGATAACGTTCGTGATACGTCATGCAAGAGGGTCTGTAAACGCCATCTCGGCATTTCGAACGATGTGCAAAGGAATAAAGGAGGCCATAACTATTCACACGGAGACTACTTCTATTCAGGTGTTCAGGACGTTCAGGTATAAAATGGCACATTCAAATCGAAGAATTTCGTACTTGAAGTCTGTTTTCTCCAAGTTTCAATGTTCTCCAGAGCGTTCCAAAGCATTCTTGTTCTCGCGTTGGCGCTTACTGCCAACAGCACGGCTGTCCGAAAGCCGTCGTTCACGTTATCCCTTTCGAGGCATTTTAACTTGACTGGGACTAAGAACATTGTGCAACACGACCAGGCTCGAGCTCGGCACCTGAAGGCTCGCGGGTCAAGCCTCATGTCTCGCAGCGTTGCAGTTAACGAACCTATCACTAATCAAGCCGTTTTGTACACTGCGACTATCGGAATCGGAAGCCCTGCTCACCCTCGTGAGTGCCATCTTTGAATGGGTTAAGACTGCGCTAATTTTAGTAAATAGATGTTGTAATAGTTGACACAGGGAGGTGCGCCTGCTCTGAACAAGCATTAGGTGGCCAGATGAGATAATTTTCGAATTAGCTCAAACATTTGGATTGGTGCAGTCACTCCCTATGTACAGACCAGCACGAGCCAGCAAACTACAGACACTGTGGCACGTAGAGATCACTCTTGAGATTATGGCAATTAAATGTCGTCCTTTTAGTCGGTCTCATATGGCTCAGGGTCATTTTCGGGTGGGTGTCTCTGTACATGTCTTTTCCTTTTGTTTATAATTTCTAGGAACTGAATGGATTGACGTGGTGACACTTGCCCCCAACTTGGTCGTCCGACAATCTATTGGCGTCGCATCAACGGTGAGTCCACGAATAATCAAAGCATGAATTTACCAACATGGTCCTTTAGTCGAGCGGAATTAGCCCTTTCGACGGTATCTTGGGGTTAGTACATCGATTTGTACAGTTAACCAACCATCCTAACCCAGGTTTAAGTATTGGCCCTGTAGGTCTTACGCGGGGTATGGGAAAAGTGCAACTGCAACAGAGATCTATCTTACAAACATTCCTTAGGGACTCTGAGCCCTGATTCAAATACACTCATCCCCACCATTACAGATAACGCCTATTCCCAGGGACTTATCCCTTTACATTTAGTCTCTTGTTCGTTCGAGCCTTCCAGTACTACTCCGAATACGAATGGGGAGCTGACATGGGGTTAGCATTTGGACTAAGAGTTATAGAACGAAGCTGAATAATCCTGATTATAGGCGGTTTTGACTCCACGAAATACACTGGCACTATCAACTACACGTATGTTTTATCTATCCACCTCAATGGTTTAAATTGATTGATAAATTTAGTCCCATAACGTCCACCTCCCCAGCAAGTAACTACTGGGGTATCGATGAGTCCATTTCTTACGGGTCTACCCTTATTTTGTCGACCACAGCCGGTATTGTTGATACTGGTAAGCTCACTGGTAGGGAAATGACTGCTAGTGCTAAGATGATCAAATTATAGGTACAACTTTGATGTTGATTGCAACCGACGCATTCCAGAGCTACCAATCCTTGACCGGTGCTGTCTTGGATTCTGCTACGGGCCTATTGACAATCACCTCCGCGCAATACGCGAACTTACAGACGCTGAACTTCAACGTTAATGGAGTACGTCAGTCTCTTTCAATGATAATTTATCCTAAGAAATTGTTTATAGGTAAATTATGGCCTGACTCCGAATGGGCAGATCTGGCCTCGTGCTCTGAACAGTGTTATTGGTGGCAATCCTAATAGCATTTACCTCGTTGTTGCAGATATTGGCTCGTTCAGTGGCTCGGGTCTCGACTTCATAGACGGTTATACTTTCCTAGAGAGGTTCTACAGCGTGTTTGACACCACGAACTTGCGAGTTGGCCTCGCGACCACTCCCTTTACCACTGCTACCACTAACTGAACGAAGTCCTGAAACGGGAAATTTATATAGAAAACATAGTCCTTATCGTTACAAATGAAATGAGTTTATTGGTTAAGTAGGGTATATTCCCCTTTGCATTAAATTGCGTTGGCAACTTCGACAGAGTTTTTCGACGTACAGGCGTCGCCTGACTGAATCAAAGACAATTCATGACAGACGTCGATATTCAATCTAGCCAGCATTGGGGCGAGTCCCATAGCTTTTCATACCATCGCCAAGGTTCAACAAGAATATCATGCCTAGACGAAAAGCTGCTTCTTCGTTTGGACCAAAAGAATGTACCATTCCGCCACTGTACAGTCCTGCCAACGCATTCCAGATATTGCACCTGGGTCAGTGAGTCGGTGGAACGATGCTTATGCAATTTACGTGTTTGTACACCCTAAGCGAGCTTGATATTCATAGGCAAAAATAGAGGACATATTACCGTTCGCCTCGAATTCATTCTACGATGCCTACTTTTGATGAAGTTGCACGCAAAAGGTCTGATCCGAGATAAGTATAGGCATTCTGATCGCTCAAGCCCTCGATTGCGTAGCCTGTCGACTGTTCACTTGACAAAATCGCGGGGAGAGTCAGATGCCATGAACTTCCTTGTCGCGAATGGGAATCCCTACGACAACATCTCTCTCGTTGATTCGGAGTCTGTTATATAGCAAGCATCGGCGGTGTATTTGAAAGCCGCCTCTCAGCCTCGATCATTTGACACAATCAGATCTGTTAAACGAGCTACCAAAAGAGCTCACCTTCAGCTTCGGTGGCGTGGACTGTATCTTGGGGTATGTGGGTCATCGTATGTTTATCAGTCTCTTGGAACACGGCCATGAGCGGCAGCGCTAGCTCTCTTTACCTTGGATTTGGTGATCTTAGACCTGATGTTGTTCCTGGCCTTGACTTCATTAGTGGCTATACTTTCCTTGAGAGATTCTATAGCGCTTACGATACCGCCAACAATCGCGTGGCTACGACCTACTACACAAACGCAACGACGAACTGACTTTTCTTCTTTTTTGTTTATAAATACGTCCCTTGTCATGATTGCTTTTGCTATACTTATCGCCCGAGGTGGCTTAATGATTTGGTCCAGATAATATTAATCGTCCCTGAGCCTCCAAATTTGAGCGACTCTATTCTAGTGCAACGGGTTCGGTTGAATGCATATTTCTATAGTCGGCCCGCCCGGGCCGTCATGTTTCCGATCAACAATTGCTAAAACGCTTAAACTGCGCTAATGAACCCAGCACGTGTCCTAGACGTTTAATTGAGTAATCATTAATCACGCTCAAAACCACTATCGCCCTGTGGACAGCTTAAATGCTTATAAAAACATGTGAGTTCTCTAAACATAAGTGGTTCAATATCGTTTGATGTGCATAGTAATCAAGTCAATTGTCACGATTCACTTATGCCAACTTTTGATATTTGAGAAGTACTGCCAATGCGATCGTACATGACTGGCGTGGCGTAAGTAGCCGTTTGCATATGGCCACACTATTTAATACTGATTCTCTATTCAGATGAAACCATCAGTAAGAGTCAGCATATAGTCAGCAGACCCTTCGCACTGAAAATAAAAATACTTCACGACATTAAGCCTACACTTTGAGTCTACATAATCGCGCTTGTGATCACTAGTCACGGCTCAGTGGTGATTCTCATGAAGTTACGAGGTAAGTGTCCTTTTAACTTTCATAATAGCGCATTTTCATGCGGTCGACATTTTGTGAGGGTTATCGAACCGTCATTATCACGGTATTAATAGCCCACAATTCTCACGAGCCATGCGAACGCCGGACGCACTCAACGACCTGGTCTTTATCGGATGCATTATCGCATCATATGACTAGATAATTGACGACTTACTGGTTATAAATCTTTCAACTAAATGGCTGGGAGACTGCAAGATTGACGTGGGAAGTACGATAACGTTCGTGATACGTCATACAAGAGGGTCTGTAAACGCCATCTCGGCATTTCGAACGATGTGCAAAGGAACAAAGGAGGCCTTAACTATTCTTACGGAGACTACTTCTATTCAGGTGTTCAGGACGTTCAGGTATAAAATGATACATCCAAACTGAAGAATTTCGTACTTGAGATCTGTTTTCTCCAAGTTTCAATGTTCTCCAAAGCGTTCCAAAGCATTCTTGTTCTCGCATTGGCGCTTACTGCCAACAGCGCAGCTGTCCGAAAGCCGTCATTCACGTTATCCCTTTCGAGGCATTTTAACTTGACCGGAACTAAGAACATTGTGCAACGCGACCAGGCTCGGGCTCGGCACTTGAAGGCTCGCGGGTCAAGCCTCATGTCTCGCAGCGTTCCAGTTAACGAACCTATCACTAACCAAGCCACTGTATACACTGCGACTATCGGAATCGGAAGCCCTGCTCACCCTCGTGAGTGCCGTCTTTGAATGGACTAGGACAGTGCTAATTTTAGCAAATAGATGTTGTAATAGTTGACACTGGGAGGTGCGCCTGCCCTGAACAAGCACTAGGTGGCCATATGAGATAATTTTCGAATTAGCGCAAACACTTGGATTGGTGCAGTCACTCCCTATGTACAGACCAGCACGAGCCATAAAACTAGAGACTCTGTGGTACGTAGAGATTACTCTTGAGATAATGGCAATGAAATGATGTCATTTTAGTGCAGAGGGTTATTTATGGGTAGGTACCTCTGTACATATCTTTTCCTTTAATTTATAATTTCTTTAGGAACTGAATGGCTTGACCAAGTGACTCTTGCCCCTAACTTGGTCATCCCACAACAATCTATTGGCGTCGCATCAACGGTGAGTCCACGAATAATCAATGCATGAATTTACCAATATGGTCCTTTAGTCGAGCGGATTTGCTCCTTACGATGGTATCTTGGGGTTAGTACATCGATTTATACAGTTAACCAACCATCCTAACCCAGGTTTAAGTATTGGCCCTGTAGGTCTTACGCTGGGTATGGGAAAAGTGCAACCGCAACAGAGATTTATCTTACAAACATTCCTTAGGGACTCTGTGCCCTGATTCAAACATGCTCATCCCCACCGTTACAGATAATGCCTATTCCCTGGGACTTATTCCTTTACATTTAGTCTCTTGTTCGTTCGAGCCTTCCAGTACTACTCCAAATACAAATGGGGAGCTTACATGGGGTTAGCATCTGAACTAAGAGTTATAGAACGAAGCTGAATAATCCTGATTATAGGCGGTTTTGACTCCACGAAATACACTGGCACTATCAACTACACGTATGTTTTACCTATCCACCTCAATATCTTAAATTGATTGATAAATTTAGTCCCATAACATCTACCTCTCCAGCAAGCAACTACTGGGGTATCGATGAGTCCATTTCTTACGGGTCTACCCTTATTTTGTCGACCACAGCCGGTATTGTTGATAGTGGTAAGCTCACTGGTAAGGAAATGACTGCTAGTGCTAAGATGATCAAATTATAGGTACAACTTTGATGTTGATTGCAACCGACGCATTCCAGAGCTACCAATCCTTGACTGGTGCTGTCTTGGATTCTGCTACGGGTTTATTGACAATCACCTCCGCGCAATACGCGAACTTACAGACGCTGAACTTCAACGTTAATGGAGTACGTCAGTCTCTTTCAATGATAATTTATCCTAAGAAATTGTTTATAGGTAAATTATGGCCTGACTCCGAATGGGCAGATCTGGCCTCGTGCTCTGAACAGTGTTATTGGTGGCAATCCTAATAGCATTTACCTCGTTGTTGCAGATATTGGCACGCCCAGTGGCTCGGGTCTCGACTTCATAGACGGTTATACTTTCCTAGAGAGGTTCTACAGCGTGTTCGACACCACGAACTCGCGAGTTGGCCTCGCGACCACTCCCTTTACCACTGCTACCACGAACTGAACGAAGTCCTGAAACGGGAAATTTATATAGAAAACATAGTCCTTATCGTTACAAATGAAATGAGTTTATTGGTTAAGTAGGGTATATTCCCCTTTGCATTAAATTGCGTTGGCAATTTCAACAGAGTTTTCTGTACAGGCGTTGCCTGACTGAATCGAAAACAACCCATTACAGACAGACTGTCGATATTCAATCCAGCCAGCATTGAGGCGAGTCCCATAGCTTTTCATACCATCGCCAAGGTTCAACACGAATATCATGCCTGGACGAAAAGCTGCTTCTTCGTTTGGACCAAAAGAATGTGCCGTTCCGCCACTGTATAGTCCTGCCAACGCGTTCCAGACATTGCACCTGGGCCAGTGAGCCGGTGGAACGATGCTTATGCAATTTACGGGCTTGTAAATCTTAAGTAAGCCTGAGATTTATACGCAAAAATAGAGGACACATTACCGTTCGCCTCAAACCTAGCTGTCGGAAGTTTAAGAAATCGGGCCGCGTCGTTCAATGTGGGATCAAATTGGCAAACACGATGAAACACCCGCAGAGCTTCATAATGGCCCGCGGACCAGTGGGCAGCGAGTAGTTCGAGCGACATTGAGGGTTTTCGCAGTCCAAGCAATGTCTTCTCTGTAGGACTTACTCGCTTATGCCCTTCAGAATCATATGACCAGAAAGATTCAGTCTCGCCGTTAATATCCAAATCCTTTATAAATAAATAGACGGCCTCTAATTCTGGCCGATACGAGCACCGCAGGAAGGTACTCTGGAAGCTCAACTCGAATTCGACTCGTTTGCCTGCGTTTAGTCATAAGTATCTCCAACGAGACAAGCAGGAGCATTAAAGGCTAACCAATTAAAATTTTGTCATCTGGAGCACACTCGTGCTGCCTGACCTGTGCTATAAGTGATTCTGCCTGCGCTAGCCATCCCCACATATAGTGGTCCGTCGTCTCCTCAGAAAGAAACTTGCCCCAGGCATATCGACGAACGATAGGCTGCTCTGCTGACAAAGTAGATGGAATCGTAAATCTAAAACAAATGTTCGCTCTAGTATCCTCGTCTAGTATAGTGGTACTTGCCTGGTCCAATTACTCATTTTGTGCGACGAACAATTATGTTCAGAGTCATCCCACCTAGTTAGATGCCACCTGAAGGAGTCTTTGTCGTAAAATACTAGTCGGCCGCCCCGAAGGTTACCAACGGGGTTGATGAAGACGTGACGAGGCCAGGAAGAACCGGAGTTTAGGCTTTCTAACTGATAGCCCCACTCTGTATCCGCTAACATGCTCTTGTAGAAGGCCAATAGACATGTTTTCTTATCGATGTTGACTGGAAGGACGCCGCAAGTTAAGGCTGTCTCGACCATTGCCATGTGGGTCTGTGGTATCTGTGGGACACGCGAGTACTGGTAAGTCCTGGCGACAACATTGTCCTGACGTGGCGTAGGGTGCTCCTGCAAATGAATTAGACTTATTAGGATGAGAAGGCTATAGCGCAAGAAGATACTCGTACGATAGATATTTGCAAGTCCTTCGACTCATTTAGGTAGGTATACCAGTGGCAATCGTCGTAGTACCCTTCCAAGTGAACGTCATCCATCTCATTGGCGAATCGGGCCCCAAATGCGTCATGTATGCTTAAATATTGACACGCAGACTGCAAATGCCCTTATCAGTCCTTTTGTATCTACAAAGACTAGGTTGTGTACCTGCCACTGTCGATACTAATCGAGATACAGATTTAGCTGAAGCATTGCGGTCTGCCGATCTGCGCACCATACGAAAACTAAACGCAATAGCTTGTAAAGAGCTCAATCCTTGTATGTACTCTGAACAACTCATTAATTCTGCAGAGAAATTCAGCAACTTTCTGGGACCAAGATAGATGAAAACGTGCCGCCATAGAAAATCAGTCCAGGCAAATGACGCGACGAACAGACCCCGAAAAGTTGTGCAATGTATGGATGCCTAGAGGTCTCCGTTGAGAACGGCGCACGATAGAGTATGGTTCATCTACATGCCTAAGTTTGCATTTGATGCTAAAGTCATGTCGCAGTGTCTAGGCTGATTTAGCCGCTTAATAGCAATCTTGACCTAAACAACTGACATGCAGAGCATCTCGGCCGTGGTACACCCTTAGGGTCTTTTTGGCACCCTCAACTTTCACCACAAAATCTTCCGTAAATACAGCAACATCACATTCAGTCGAACGCTTGCGAACAATGGGTTCAGTCAATACTTGCAAATCGCCGACGCGGATCTGTCTATACTGTATGCGAGGTCAAAAACAAGAATAGTCGTCTTTAAGGATATCCCGTGACTAACATCCGACATATCACCGCCTTCAACTATAGCATGGTTCATAGTCTGGTCTTGCGGAGTGGGATTTGAGTTATATGAATCTAACAAAGACCTTATATCGGTAATTTGGACACGCATGTCAAAAACATTAAGCATCTGTAAGATATTCAACATTGTCGGAGATCGTGACAGGAGAATTCCAAGATCCATACCATGAAATTCATTCTCAACGATTCCATCTGTGCTTTATAGCTCGCAAGGAGGCCCTGCACAACGCTTGCCTTAAAATATCCTCGCATACGGACCGACTGCTGTCGTATCATTTCGTTCATCTGCGATTGGATATCCAACAGGCATCTACTACCAGTAAATGACGTGTGCAGCCGAGGAGTAACCGTTTTTACCGTGCAAACTCCATGCAAAGTTGTGTGAACTCCTCTGAGAGGGATATTGTCGATTTGTGCTGTATAATGCGATCCCGGAGCATGACTAGGAGTCTGCACACTTCTTCTGCTAATCCCCGGAATTCATCCTTATTCTTTTGCATTTGCTGGACATCCCAAGTGAAAACGATGCTCTCGAATGGCTTCTTTGATGATCATACCTGAATGGGCTCCAACAAAGCAATGAATATGTTCGCCGCACCTTTGACATATGGAAACGGCGTCAAGTCACCTGCAGAAGCAATAATTCTTGCTATCTTGATAATGTCGCCTATCCAATCCGGCTCAAGGAGCGGCGGATGTATATTTGAGGGCACATTTTCAAGATTGGTGGTGAGGGGCTTTGGCTTACGCGAAAAGAGCTTCCGCACTACCCGCAGGGACATGATGGACCGCCAATTTTAGCGCCCATCAGGTTTGTACGTTATCGCGTCATCGCGTCATCCGTCGGCACCTCAGTGGCAACACAAAACAGGCCTCATTCGAAACTCAAGCATGCAGAGCGAAAAGCAGTCAAAACATGGAAAAAGAGCTCATCTGTGCACCTTCATGACGGTGGCAGCTGGTGCTGAGACAACTTCCAAGGTTGACTCAAAGTTCCGCTGACCACCCTCGCGATCAAGCTTGCCAAGCAGATATGAGGGCATGTTCCAGGGCACGAACGGGTTAGTTCTCCGTCAACTTCTCTCCAGGTCCAGTAAGAAGACGACGATCAGTCCTTCAACCATCCAAGTCATTTGGAAATCGTGTCCGCCCCATGGCAAAGCATGGCCGCCAATGCTGCACTGACGTACTCATGTTCGGCGTATAAGAACCGGAGTATCTGAAATTGCGAACCTCAACTTCTTTCCCCATCCCTCTTGACACTACAGCGCCTCCGCATACAATGAAGTTCAAACTGCAATACGTCCTTGCAACGACGTTGTTCATCGCTTTGTCTGCAAGCGCGCAAACGACCACTGGCACGTAAGTTCATGTCACTATGTTCTGGGGCCCACTATTGACGTTTTGCCAAGAGAAACCACAACCTCTGCCGAGACCTCTACGATGGGTAGCCCTACAATTGGTTCGAGTGCAAGCTCTGCCATCTCGTCGGCGATATCGTCATTAAGCTCTGTCTCTTCGCGCGTTTCTTCCATTGTGTCATCCGCATCATCCGCCGGCACAAGTACAACTACTTCAACCAATGCTGCTATGCCCACTATGAACGCTGACGGCACAGTCCTTGGTGTTATTGCCGGCGTTATGGCTGTCCTACTCTGACGGGTGGGGGTGAAGCGCAGGAGGGTAATATACATATTATTCGGACGCAAAGTTATCGGTGGCCGGAATTATATAGCTATAGACGACATTAACTAATTATCGCTAGATGTATATCGATCGCTTCAATTGTATCTGTGCGACTACCATCACTGTGGCTGACCTTCCTCAGGAAATCGGCAGTCAGCCACTGTCGATATAAGATGCACGACGAGCAATGTATCTCTATCTCTCTGGTCCTCTCTTATATCCGTTCTTAGTAAGTATCTATCGTGAGTTTACCAATGTCTTCTAACCGTCGTGGTTCAGATGTCACCAGATCGCTTGTTCACTCGTATACCTGTAATGCCGTCCAAGCCTTACAACAGGACAGGCTCACTAGTCACTACTAGCGAACTACTGGGACAAGACACAGAAGACCGGCCTGGCTTCCCGACGTATGCTCAGTACAGGACAATAGAAGCTAGCTACATCGACTCGCTCTCTTCCAGGCGGCAGTCCAAGGCACTTATATCTCAAGCGCTCTTCGACAGAATATGGGACGTTCTAACGAAGCCAGCGGATTGCAATGAAACTGCCCAGTTCAGATTTTGGGCACGCAAGATGTTCAAACTCCGTAACTTGGCTGAGATGGACGTCCGTTCTGACGAAATCCCTGACGATCCGTCCCAAAATGTCTTGCTTCATGATGGTCTCTTAGTTGCGGTCCAGGAGAAAATATACGCACTTCTCTGTCACTTCCACGGAAAGGTTGACCATGGTGGACGAGATAAGACTTGCTCTTCGGTCCGCCAGCACTACGCTTGGGTACCTAAGGATCTCATCGCGCTGTTTGTGAAGACTTGTCCGACTTGCAAATGTAAGAGGCGAGAACGCCTCAATAATACTCTCATGGGTCGCCTAATAAGATCGAAACCTCCTTCGTCTTTGGTCCTTGACTTGATTACCCCGTCTGAGCCTTCATCTGCCGCTCTTCCTGTACCTGGCAACCCTTTACTCAAACACGAAGACGCTTCACTTACAAACGGTTGGCAACACGCTGCTCTTCAACGCGACTTTCAAATGGCACACATCGACTCAGAACTTCACACTCTTTTGGATGGCCATCATAACGATGTGGCAAGTCGTGACCAAGCTCCAAGCACGCCAACAGGTCAAGAACTACGGAGTCTTCCAATGTCTCGTGAAGTGTCACTCTATCAAGGTCTTCCAAACGGCTGGCAATTTCACAGTGATTATGCAACGGCCCATACGGCATGCCTTGAGATGAAGAAATCGAACTTTGGGCATCTTGGACACCAACATTCCTTTCCGGGGCGACCTAGAGTTCCAAGCATCGCTCCAATGATACCGTCCAACTTTCAAGAGTTGATGAACACATACTTAGCGGCTAGTCAACGGTCATTGCAAGAGGAACAACATCCCAAATGCGTTAACCCCGCCGTTCTCTCCTTACCAGGTCGAGAAAATCAGAAGACTGTGAATAAGATGGAGCGAGCCAGCGCGCCGCCGAAGCTAAACCTCGATTCAGCTGATGATGGCAGTGGGCTGTTCCACGCATCGTACAATCTCAATGCTCTTGGCGTGTTCTCTCCTACGGGTTCTCAGAACTCTCTGACTCCTGAACTAGTCGAGTCTGGCCTGTACATGAACAGCGACTCACCGTTGATTACTGAGCTTTCGACGCCTCGAGATGAACCGGTCAACGGACTTGGCGATAACCTGTTATTAAGTGGACTCAAATATAACCCGCTTCACAACCCTGGCATGTGCGCCGCTAGTGAAAGAGAATACCCCATGAACAATATACACCGTTAGCCCAATTTATCTAAGTATTTACACAGATTTACAGGGATCCTTTTATAATACAGTATTTTGCTTAATATCATAACAAGTCTGCTGCGCGTCTGCACACAAAACTTACTCAGCATGAAAGACGCTAAAGTTGAAAGATAACGTACAGCCGTAGGGCATCATAAAGTGCCTTGTAGCTTCTCAGGTTTCCTCTCAGTCTTCGCACATCCAGGCTGAAAGTATTGTGGAGGCCATCCAACCTGGTGAGTTCCACCGAAAAGCGGACTTCGTCAATAGCATCCACAGTTGGTCTCTGCTGTACCAGATATGATATTCAGCTTCAACTTGATAGCATATATATGCACATTACGATAGACCCACCTCAATGACGCTTCCAAGAGTCTCTGATAACCTTGGCTGCTTACATATACACCGGTATTTGAACTCGCTCTCCTCCCGAAGAAGGATGCCCATGTCGTCCAAGACCTGGCGGATTTGCTCCATCACCCTCTGTGGTGGTTTAGACGTCACTAGGGTCTGATCCAATGCTCCTCGATGAATACTGAGGTACATGGACTGCGGCAGTTGCGCATAATAAAGTGATGTGGATACCACAGAAATGGGCATGACGGCACAAGAACGAAACAACGACGCTGCGCGTTCACCTGAGAAATTGTATGGTGGCACGCGGTGACGGGAGGGGCCTCGCGCGCGCTCTGTTTATGTACTTTCTTTCCTTCGTCTGATGGAATAACATGGAGGGCGCAGATATATTTAGTGCTCCCTTGTGAAAAAGCCGCACCGAAAATCAATTTCAAATTCTAACAGCCATCGGCGCGCAGGGTCAGTATCGATAATCGGGGTAACGCAATCTCGGGCATAGAGACTCGCTGTCGGCACCGTACATGGTTTAACCGTTTACCGGTAACACAGTATGTAGTGAACGCCAACGGATTTATAAACAGATCTTCCCTGCTCCTGCAAGTGTGGAGACGGCGTTAAAAGCACCAAGTCCCCCTCATTTGCACAAAATTTGCAATTCAGAATTTTGGACGGAAAAAAACTATGCCTCGCCAAAACAATTAGCCAAAGTTTCGGTAAACAGACTCATCTGCGCTGAGTTGGCTGAGTTTCGATTTAACCCATATGGCAACTCCAATGCCGCTCAATGGTACATACTATTATGGTTATCCTGATATGTTCCCGGAAAAACATTCATCTGCGAGATTGAAGATCCAATTATGTGTACCGAGGAATGCAGATCCAAGTCCTCCCGGAGGCTGCCAGTGTCTACTGCGTCAAATCCAACGTGAAAGCACAATTGTCCTTGCTTGTTGAGCAGATCTCATGGCTAGCGATAAGTCTATCTAGGGGTTAGCTCGCAGACTTGATCCAGAAGTTTGGCTTTTTTGCATTCCTTGTAACCCTGCAGGTTTGCTGGTCGTTGTAAGGGGGCGTGAGTATGCATAGGAAGAGGTGCCAGCGACTAGATAAATTTCACCTCTGAGTTTTTCTTCGGGTTCCTACCTCTCAAGGCCTTAATGTTGGAAATTCCTGAGAAATATTCGAAGAACCGTTGACGACGAAGCACTAATGGCTAAGCGTGGGAATAAAACAATCGTGGGAATGACAATTAGAATTTATTATCGACGTACTCTGCGACTAACACGGACTAACACAACCGCAGGATAGGCTTTATATAGCCTCCTTTCGCGTCATCGGCATCAGGCAGGCCATAGTCAACCTAGCACACATGCCTATTCAAATATGCGAGCTGGTAGCTTCGGCAGTTCCAGCTGACCAAGACAGAAAAACCGCGGCTTTAGTAGCGAAACTGATACGCGGACACAAGCGATGGTATATATCCACATAAATCATCCGAGGCCCGAGATCTCCGAAGCCCTATGGCTGACAGCTCTGTTGTTGGTCGTGTGGGTGTCTGGTTAGGTACCAATGATTCTATTACGGTGTACTAGTATTACTTCCGCAGGTAGATTTTGGACAATGCATAGTTCATGATAATCATGGGCCCGCGGGCACTGGAACGCTTCCATCGCACGGATGATCTAAAAATGCTGTAGACAATAGTAAACTAAATGTTTGAATTGGCGCCACCCGTCACTAGATCTTAGTAAGAGCACAGCTCCTCGAAAGAAAAAAGAGGGTGCAATGATGAGATATGTCATTTGATATCAACGCGCTCCAGTCCATACTGACCGGGCTTCAAGCTGAACCACAATAGCACCAACGAAATTTGCAATTCGTTGTTTGGGCTAGCTAGCTATGGCGGGCTATTCATATCAAATCCGACCACCGTTTTGACCCAATCGCAGAGTTACGGAATTGCAGGTAACAATAAAAGAGGCGC
>QFEO01003042.1:0-12506 GCA_003316615.1 Amanita pseudoporphyria
CCTCCAGAACAACTATGAAGACTTTGGCATGCGCCGCACCGTCGAGGGCATCCTCGTCGTCCACGACCATGGTCACCCCCACATCCTTATGCTGCAAATCGCAAACGCCTTCTTCAAACTGTGTGTACCACTTCACAACGCTTGGGGACCACCTTCACACCGCCTCGGTCCGCTTTTCGCTTATTTTCGCGCTAATTATGCGAACACAGCCCAGGTGACTACCTCAAACCGGGGGAAGACGAAATAGAAGGGCTTAAACGCCGTCTGGATGAACGATTAGCCCCACCTGTCGACTCTAGACAATTCGATTCCACCCACGGTGTAGACAACGAATGGGAAATCGGAGATTGCCTTGCACAATGGTGGAGGCCCAATTTTGAAACCTTCATGGTATGTCAAATTTTCATTTACTCGCTGCGCATATAGTGAGCTTTTACGGCCGGACCATACAGTATCCATTCATCCCGGCACATATAACGAAACCAAAAGAATGCAAGAAGTTATTCTTGGTGCAGATGCCGGAGCGCAGTACGTCACCCAACTCCGATATCTGATACGCATGTCATGTATTTCCGGACAGAAGTTCTCGCCGTCCCTAAAAACATGAAGTTGCTCGCTATTCCATTGTTCGAACTGTATGACAACGCCGCTAGATACGGACCCCAGTTGTCCGCTATTCCCCACTTACTTTCGCGGTCTGTCTTCTTGTTTTTGAGTGCACACTTTCTCATCATTTCACAGGTACAACTTCATTTACCAGTAGATTGTGATCTGGTTCTCTTGCTGTGGTTTTAGGTAGCTTTCAAAAGTAAACGTCCTCATCGTGATGTCGTAATCTTAGATGTACAAATCGAAGGGATATAAGCCTGCAGTCGTGCGTACTGCAAGAGCATTAAGTCACTCAACCATCCGCTCTCCATCAACATGAGCATCCCTGATCTGCCTGGCCCTCTTGCTGCCCAACAAGTTGCACACCGCCAGGCATCCCACCTCTCCCTCCATCCGTTCTCTGGGCCCCCGCCCCTCTGTCTCCACCCGGAGCCCCACCCCCACTTGCACTCCCTTCCCAAAGTTCCTTCGTCTCCAAAATCTTCTGCACAACCTCCCTAAACGTCTCTTTCACCCCCACCGCCGTCTTAGCTGATGCTTCCACAAACAACGAATTCATCTTTCTCGCATACGCCTCTCCTTCCGACGCGGACACCTGCCGGGAGTATTCCTTGTCCACTTTGTTCCCAACAAGAATTTTCACGACCGGTGTAGAGATGTAGGTGTCTAGTTCGGCGTACCACCGAGGGAGGGCGTCGAATGTCTCTCGGGAGGTGACGTCGTAGACTAGTAAGGAGGGTAAAGGATGGCTCTAAGTATGATTTGAAGCTGAAGAGGGATGATGAACACACCGAGTATAACACCCTGTGCACCACGATAATATGACGACGTGATAGTTCGAAATCGTTCCTGACCTGCTGTGTCCTGCAGACGCACCATCAGTAAAGACGTACACAGCCATCTTGCAGGACCACGAACTCACCCATATACTCAACTTGACCTTCTTCCCGTTAACATCCATCTTGTGTACCTACGTGCCAAAGAAGATCTATGTGAGTAAGCATACGAACACGAACGCCGGCGTTCCACCACCCATGACAAAAAAGCGTAACAACATAACATGAGGAAGAAGGTCAACTCACTCTAAAGTCTACCCCAATCGTTGCACTCGCTTCATCCTCAGGTAGCCATTGCTCATCCGAGAAACGGAGTAAGAGGCTGCTCTTGCCCACAGAAGCGTTCCCTATGAGGAGTAGTTTGACGTTGATGGGTTGGTGTTGCGGTGGGACAGGTGGCATGACGTGTACAATGGCTAGAATTGGATTCGTCTGGAGAAGTAGCAATTAGAACGGAGTGCTTGATGTGAAAGTATGTAGAATATATCGTAACGGGACTGATGACTGGAGGAGGACAGGATGGCGCGTGCTGGCCCTCGGGTGCTGACCTTGCCGGAAATAGAATTTCTGCAGTGCCGAACCCCAAGAAATCGACATCCCTAGAATACACACTAATAGTACCGTAAATTGTAAATATCTATGTGATAGCATGAATTGATAATAACCTACACGACGTTAGTCAGTATTAAACACTCTCCCTCGAATAAAGCATAGTACTAACCTGCAAGAAAACCTACTCAAATAGTAAGGTCGCGCTCATCACCGCAACACCAGCAATAAGACTAGCGACTGCCAACATCTTTTGCCCAACCGTACTCCTACTCCCTTCACGGTCATCTGATGAACCACGATCTTGCTGTTCTCCTGAAGTGGATGTGCACGCGTCTGCTTCGTTTTCAAAACGATCGTCCGACTGTCGATGTGATCCCAAATTGTTCTCGCTAGATTCCAAATCACCAACATGCCCATGAGAATGCCCGTGCCCGGGGGAGTGACACGAGTGTCCGCCAGATACATCACCAAACACAAAGTCGCCCGCGAGCATCTCAACAGTCGCGGCGTAAATAAGCATGCCCGCTGAGACCGCAGACATAATGCCTTGCGTTACTAATATGAGCGCTGTTGATCGACAGAACGTTTAGACGGGTTATACGTTGCGGTTGAGAAGAAACAGTACCTTGTTGGTTAGGTTCCTTATTATGCTCCCCATCGTGGGGAAAAACGTATAAACCTATGATAATTCCAAATGGTGTGGTAACAGCGAAAAGAATAGAGAGTACAATCTTCATCCAATTTAAGGGCAAGGAACAGGAATCACGCGATGTCGATGTATGACTGCAGCATGATTGGACTGGATTTGGTTTTTGAGAACAGAGTCGAGTGGATGAGTATGATGGTATTAAACATTGCGAGCTAATTAGACTTGTCGATTCGAACGATGGTGGCGAAACTTGGAGAGAGGATTTGCCCGTCAAGGAGGATGTGGCCGATGGTGGTAACTCATCTATACGAATGCCAAGCGAAAGACCTTCGAATACTTGATGGAAACATATTGCAACGAACAACGACGCTAAATAATAAAATCAATATTTTGCGGTGAACGATGGAATATACTCACCAAAATCAGTGCCCTGGGCTATGGATAAAGTTAGGCCTACTACTAATGAATGTATCATGATGCCTAATTGCAAAACCTGCGGAATAAGGACGAATACTGATCGGCAGATGAAGGATGTACCAGTGTTCCAACGACTAGTCTTTTAGTTCCATCCCTTGGTTTGTGGGTATCTTCGGGTTCTGTATGTCGGCCACTTCGTTCTGTTATATCTGGAAGTGGTGATAGCCCATTGGAGACAGACGAATCATTTTCTAGGGGAATTCCTGAACAAGTTCGGTGACTACACCTGGACGACTTAGGCGTCTCAATTCGTGGTGTTGAGGAATCGTCCTGGAGAGAGTCGACGCAGGTTGTTGAAATGTCTGGGAATGAATGAGAAATGCTATGACGCAGAGTCGAGGAACGTACATTCGACAAGGAATACAGCCAACAGCGAAGATAGGCTGCGTATCATTCATGGAGTGTTATTGAGATCGAAATGAGAGAGCAATTGAAGAGCAAATACATCATGAGACCGGTCCATTTGCCGATCTTGTTATAATGCTCCTGGACAATGGGTTTACTCAACGACTTGAATGCGTCGTCTAGTAGATGGCAAAAGGCTGTAGCTAGGATAACTCCTATGTTTACGATATTAATGCACACTCGCCATACAGGGTAGGTATCCATACCTGTCCCAAAATGCTTTCCGATGAAGAATACAACATGGGGTATCCTAATGAAGGGCAGTTGTCTCGATATTCCAGGAAAGGAAACAGCTAGCTATATCGTTAGCAACTGAGCAGGAGCTAAACTTTGCCTGGAACCGAACAACACGAACCAGAGAGAGACAACGATAGGATTGTTATTATGGCCTCGACCTTGGCCGACCCTAAATAGATGAGTTGCATGCTTCGTGAGCGACCCGTGCAGGCGCAGTTGACCCAGCTTAACGGGATTAAGCTTGGAGGAGGAAGCGGACACGGGAGTGTCTGAACCTCGTGCAAGGGGAAAGATAACGCTGACTAATTGAGTACGCAATCTAACCTATTGCAATCGGCTGGGCAAACTCTTTCCTCCAACCACATCGGTATGGTACTCTCCACCGTCACTCAACACGGGTCACTGATTTCAGATGAATAGGTTTAGGCACGGGACTTTCAATTCGATGATCGGTCGCGAGGCTCGCTTTCACAGATCCAGTTGCGCTGTGCTCGGAGCCAAAGATGAATAAGAATGATGCGTTTCGGACGCATACATTGGGGAAATGCTCTTGTCTAGGCGTATTGCAGGCGTCTTGGACGACAGGTATAACACACCGGTCGGTCTTCGAATTTCGGTCGACACGAGCCGCAGAAACGAGCAAGGTTTTACCTTTATTGCCCTTCCAAGCGAGGAAGTAGCCAATCAGGATATTCCGTGTTCACAGATTATGTGACAGGGTGCCCCGTGACTGGAACTCTTCGTGTGTGTGGCTCGCTTCGTCTTAAATAATCCGAGGTCACTGAAAGCATACACGTTGGTGCAGGAGATTTCTGAATTGCTTGACTTTGCCACGAGATCTCCATCTGTTTCCGGCTACAAGGCCAGAACATATCGCCTGAGTATGCCAGCGGCATTTGCCATTTCTAAGACGTCACTTATTGTTTACGTGCCAAACCGAGCCGCATTTGACCTTTGTTACATTCATTTTTTGCCGGGCCGAAACCACTTTTCGGCGCAAATCCGAACGAGTGTGACAGCATAGTGCCGACGACGATAGCGACAAGAAATCCTGCCACGCAATTTCTCTAATTTATTGTCTCTAGTCTCTTCCTCTGTGAAATCCATGATATGCCCCGCAATCATCTCCCGGGTGCTTCGACCCTCAGAAATCGCAACCGGATCACGAACAAAACACGCCTTAAGATACACCATGGTAATCTCGACGCCGATACTCTTCTCATACCCGATGAATATGAAGAGAAGAACCGCCTCACCAATCTTGTCGCTGGTGTCGACGCGGAGGACGCCAATGTGAGTACCCAATACCCCTAGTGGCCTTGCCACGTCAGCAATTTTCAGTGGCTGTGCGACCCGCGGGCTGCTTATGTAATTAGACTATACTGACCCACTTCCCGAAAAATAGGAGCACCATTTGCAAGCCGTCCTATCCGCATCGCAACGCCACCATGTTTCCAGTGCTCGCCGAAGTGGACCCGAGAAGACAGAGTCGGTCTATATTCCAACGCCTGATTCGACAGGAATTGTCCAAAACTATGAGGAGCTATACCCGCCTAATCGTTGGAGGGACCCGGCGACACATATATGCGCATCTACAAATGTGGAAGAGTCTCTGCGAGACGGCCTTGCAGGAGGTTTCACGTACTACATGGACGAGCGTGACAAGGAGTGGCTGGACAAGAACAACGAAGAGGCTAGAGGTGAAGGAACGAGCGCACAAGGTGCCGTTTCAGTCACTGGAACCCGATCATCTGCTCGCAGTGCAAAGGCCAAAGGGAAGGAGCCAGATGTCATCCAGCCTGTCGCCATCACAGAGGATGAGTTCGAGTTGGTGATAGCATTATTCGAGAAGGTGACTCATGAGAAGACGGAATTCCTTCACCACGTTCGTAACACACCATTATTTAATCCTATTAATGGCTAAGTTGTGTATGACAGGGGCTCGAGAACGGGATGTCTTTCCCTCCGTTTTCGGACTATCAAGAAACGTTTTCATCACCCCTTCAATCCTCTATTTTCTCAAGTTATTCCGTCCCATCATGGGTTCCTCAGCCACAGAACTTTGTTCGGATCGCTAAAGCCATATACCCTTACTGGAAAGAAAGGCGCGTGGAGCGCGAAGGTCATAGGATAATACCTGTGTTGAACGTATGTGATTTTCATATTCGTTAATGCACAAAGTTGAAGTGTATTTGTTAGAATGACGAAACAGACACGCTGAACGAATCGTACATTTGCTTCCGTAGGCGTGAAATTAAAGCAGTTCGGAAAACGCGTGCATCGCAAGCGACTTCATCGGACAAACTGGCTCGGCTCGGTCACGAATTCCACCTTCCATTGGAACTTGCCAAGGCGATTCTGATGCGCGAAACGGTGAAGAAAGAATTTGCTCAGCAGTCGCAAGCTGTTTGGGAAAGGAGGGCTGCTCTGGCGGATTTTAAAAGAAAATTTCCATTGCTCGGGGACAAAAATGATGAAGAGCTTCTCATTGACAAAGAAAAACCACCGAAGAAGCCAGAAACATCGTGGGTTTACCACGGCTTTTATTCTCGATTACTTCTGATGTCATCGATACAGGCGGGTGCCACTCAAGCTCAGAACAAACGATGCTGGGTTGCCTCCTGCACGTGTAGAGGTAGCGATGAGGCCGAGAGATCGTGCCGCTTTGATCCGCGAACAGATCGAGAGTCAATTGGCTCGACAAAAGGAACTAGATCACCATTGGGAAGATCAGATCGATGTAAGCGTTGCACTATTTCTGCGGAAGTGCGATCTGCTCATTATCCCCTGTAGAATCCGTATCAGGCCACACCAATACCTTATGCATCACGGTTGTTTAAATACATTCCACCTCCACAAGTTTCGTCCGTACCTTCTGATTCAGAGGAAGGGCCTGCGCAGCCTCAACCTAGACCTATCCGTATCCGACTAGGGCGCGGTGGTTGCATAAGGCTCGATCGTCACTATTCTACACCTCGTGCCGTCGCCCGTCGAGCACGTCGCTCTGCGCTGCTTTCTGACACTACTTCAAAATCGGATGAAGATGAAGAGCAGGCTGAGGATGAAGAGGCGATGAAGAGGTTGGCGGAGCTATGGCGATACGATGCAGACGACCAGCCCGCCTACGGACCTCAAGGCTCAGACGAACAGGATAGGATTCTAGTTGATGACTATGAGACTAAGTACATATCCGATTTACTGGGGTTGATGCTGGTTGCTGACATTCTTAAAGATACATGAAGTATTCGTTAAAACTTCTCGGCGAAGGTGAACAACATAACCTGGTCACTGATCCTTCCATTCCTGTGCCCACACCTGAGGGACGTTACCAAACGGTGGTACCTTACAGACTAGGAATGATGGCAATGTTACGTCGCGATGCTGGCGGCACTGTACGGCCATATCCTCCACCTGGTGTTGTACAAGGCCATCCTGGCGTATCACACTCAATACCTTTACCTGGCCCCAACGGAACGCCAGTGGCTGTACAACATCAAGTAAAGAAGATGCCTCCACCCACCACTGTACCTCAAATGCGCATATCATCAAACGGTGGCATGCGTCCTCCTGGGCTCCCCACCGTTAACAATTTGCAGACTACTGGAAATGCTCCGGCACCTGCCAGTTCCTCTACCCATACACACCCTGTCATACAACATCCGACACCTGTTACAAACGGTGTGGGTCGACCTGCAATTAATATGCCCCATGTTGACGCTCTGAAGGCCGACAATCATCCGAATGGTACACTCGCGAACGGTGTGACTGCAGCACCACCACAACCGGAGGCGGCAGGACAAACACAGGAGGCCTCGAACGCGTCACCCGCTCGACCGAAATCACAAAACCAAGTCCCTATTGGTTTGGTGCCGAACAGCTATCAGCTTGCATCGCTCGCTAATTACACTGCAGCACTAGCAAATCCGGCATTCGCTCAGTACATAAATAGTCAGCATACTGGTGGTCTTAGCATGCAACAGGTGCAAAATCTCAAATCAGCTTTTGCTAGTTTGCCCGCGCAAGATTTGGCCGCCATGCAGTCTGTAGCAAACCGGCCTTTACAGGGATCATATATGCACCTGCAGAATGCAAGAAATCTTAATGTCCAGTTGAGCACAGCTGCTAACAACCTAAAGATACCGACATCACAACCAATGCAATGGACAGCAGGTTCGCCGTTGCAGAGACCTAGTTCCGTTGTGAATGGAGTGGACGCACAATCCCTCAGCTCGCCTGTTTCGCCGACCTTGAATAGTACACCGATTCGTACTCCTTCGGCAAATGGGACGCGGCAGAATGGATTGCGTGGAGTATTGCCGAACGGTCAAATGTCCATGTCGCCACACCTTCCGCATAGTCCTTTGCCTTTACAGTCTTCCATCGCGCAATCCCCGCCTCGTCTCCCCATAACGCCAACAATGGGCATAACTTCCCCCTCATTGCAGCATCAGCAGCCTGTAGGTAATACGCAGAGCGGATTTTAATTCTTTATTGTTGCCATCTCCTCTTTAATTTTGGGCCGAATTTGTGATCAGATTACTCTATTGAAAGCTCGTCTGCTTTTATTCTCTGCCTATCCCCTCTTCTCAATTATTTCCCATCTTGCCTACATGTTTTCGCCAGTCGTGTATTTTATATCACTGAAAACGTCGGTACACCCCATGCCGAAGGGCTTAGCTACATGATTTATGAATTATGAAGTTATAATTTATACCCCTGAAAATCTATATACCACTTACAATGTATCTTCTCAAAGCCGTAAGCCATGAGTTTCTCCTACCATGCGGGCGTCTGCGACGGGGGTAAAACGGGATTTAAAAAAAAAGCCATGGGTTGAACAGCAAAGGAGAGAGGGCTGGAATAGACATCTTCATCCCACGGGTTTATCTTGCCCTGCTGCCGGACCTTCATCTTTGCTTGTCTAATGTCGAGGTCTCCAAGCCCGGAGACCGTCCATGAGCCTCTCCTAGAACCTGACGACAATACGAGACATGATGAATCCTCGTCATCCAAGTGGTCCTCGAAAAGAAGATCCGTGTCCGATGGCATTCGGTCCTTCGTATCGGACAATGCGGGGCTGCTGCTTGTGATGTCTTCACAGGCATTCTTCTCTAGCGTAAACGTTGCCGTTAAGCAGCTTAATAGCATTGATACGCCGGTTTCTGTGTTCGAGGTGGGTTCCTGAAATATTTTCTCCGTGGTGTGCTAACTTTTTTTTTAACCTTTTCTCCCTATTAGGTGGTAATGGTACGAATGGTGTGTGATGCATGTGTCCTATATGATCCCTATATACCCCTGATCGTCGTGGTTCACAGGGATTCGTATATATCTGCTCGATGGCGTATATGTCAGTGTCCTATATAGCTTGGCGGCCGGAAGTCTGATGCACTCGTCTATTCAGGCTTGTGACGGGAATAAAAGATCCGATACTTGGACCCAAAGGTGTTCGATTGCTTTTGGCATTTAGAGGAATTTCAGGGTACGGCATTGTACTATTTAAGTATGTAACTGACTTAAAATGGTTAGGTTTATTGGGCTCTTTGGGCTTTACTCTTCACTTCAATATCTGTCTCTCTCGGATGCGACTGTCCTTACGTTCCTCTCTCCTTTATGTACTGCGGCTGCGGGCGCCCTGTTCCTCCATGAATCTTTTCGTCGCACACAAGCGCTGGCTGGTGGTAAGTGTCTCAATAATGTTTGACATAGCAGTCGTTGATAAAAGAGAAGTTGTGAGTTTAATTGGGGTTATCCTTATCGCAAGACCTCCATTTATTTTTGGGGATGGAGGTACGCCGAAGAATATACTCGGTACAGCTGTCATAGAGGCAATTGCAGCGCCGGGGAAAGGGACCCCGGCAGAAAGAATGATCGCTGTTGGGTGTGTTTTACATTTATTTTCTTATACGGATCATTACTCACTTTCTGTCAAGAATTGCACTTATTGGCGTTTTAGGGATGACAGGTGCATGTATGTACCTCTACTGGACTCCGAGTCTACGTTTCGTTTACGGGATGATCCAGATACTGCCCTTCGTGCTATTGGTAAGCGAGCACATCAGTTGCATAGCATGGCATTCTTCTCCATTCTTTGCGTTGTCTTTTCGGCAACTGGGCGAGTTTAATGTTTCATCATTAGAAAAACTTTTAAATTAATAGAGTATAGGATGACGGTCACGAAGACGCCTTTTATCATACCGTCTCGTTTGGATCGACTTGCTCTTCTGTTAATGATCGGCGCGTTCAGCTTCATTGCTCTAAATCTTCTAACTATGGGATTGCAGAGAGAGGCTGCCGGTAGGGCATCCATGGCAGTGTACACCCAGGTAAAATTTGCACGCATACATGTTGTGTCTGTCTTGTGAGCTCACCCGCGCTTCAGATTGTATTTGCTACCATTTACCAGCGCATATTCTTCCACACGTCTCCATCGTGGCTGTCAATCATTGGAACTTGTCTGATAATATCTTCGGCTGTGTATGTTGCTGTGAGTAACGGATCTGACTCGGAAGTAATGATCTCATTATCTATTTTATTAGATGACTAAGGAGAAAGCAAAATCTGGAAATATCCAACTGACTCCTGATGACCATGACCATTTGGAGGCTGCCTTGCATAGAACGCAAACAAAGGACCCTGATGCAAGTTCTAGCCAGGAGACAGTATAGAGGTGGGCTGATGACGCCTGCTATCATGTTTTAATGATTGTTTCGCTTAATTCTACTTGATGGACCCATGTGTCAGCTATTATGCGTTTATGTACGACCATATGTATCGATAATATTTTCTCGGACTCTTTTGTAGGGTTCATGATTCTATGCGAGGCCTGGGAAGTAGCACATGTTTAGACGCTCAAGGTACGATTAATTCACCATGGCCGCAGAGTTTTCGTCGTTGGCAGTGTGTGTAGTTTATCTCTACTGTCAAGCTAGGTCTTTACGGTTGCCTCAGATATCGCTATGACAAGAAAAAACTTGCTGAGGCAGTTGCTGGTTATTGGTCTCCTTTGCGTTCTACGAAGGACCGCAACAGTCCCGTCGAGTTGACGTTAGGTAGGCCTAATAATTAGCACCTGACCCCCGTCCTAACATTATGTTCAGGCATTCGGCCAGACGGGAAACCTGATGTTCTGCTCAATTACGAGCAGACAAAAAGTGTTGTGAACCACTCAAACCTACCACGATCGTCCATACCGCACGAGCGTTTCGCCAGTGACTATGAAAGCCTTTCTCCTATCTTGTTCCATAGTACCGAGGAGCTCGCGAAAAAACTACAAACACTGTCGAAAAGGTCTACAGCGAAACGATTAGCAAACGAGAGGGATGGCATGGACCGTGGCGCGTTTGAACATGGAAGGTATGCGCTTTTCTTCGGAAATCTACTGGAATCAACCGTTATCTGACCTAAACGTGTTTCCGCCAGGACCCTGTATTATATATTACAGGGAAAACTCGACCCGTCTATGTATGACCTGCCTGCGGCAACGTGGGCAAAATCGTTGAAGATATTCTCGTTAGCATTCAATACAAAATGGAACGATACGCGATCTAGCGGCGACCGGATGCAACACCCCATCCTGCTTGACGTAGGTTGGTCAGAAGCGACCGTACCCGATGTGACAATAATGCCCCGTTCAACCAAGTACTGGGGAATTTTTGAAAATCGCTTCATGAACAGGGGCTCGCAACGTATGGTACGTGCCAAGACTATCAATTTATTATATTCTATTGACAAATTGAAATAGGACTTTGAACATGGTGACAAAGAGGAACTGCCAAGTTCAGAAATATCAAAAAGATTAAAGGAAATATTTGGTAATCGAGCGGAAACTGCACACGAACCGATCATTCTATTAGTGCTCGATGAATCATTGACGCGAAATGCACTGAGAGACTTTGGAGTTGACACGTCTGCATGGAAGTCCGGCTTGAAGGAGCTATTGGGACATCCCACAGTTAAGGTACGAACAGAACAGTTGATTTTCCAGGCTGCTTGACCGATTCCCTTTTACTCCCAGCCTAAGCGCGAATCGTACTATAATAGGACAAGCTCATGGAAACCTGAAATAAAGCAAGAGGAGCACGAATATCGCAATCCATACCACGGACGTCGTTCACGCTCACCTTCTCCAAGGCGTTCCATCAAGCCAGATCCCGACGGACCGTCTTCTTATGATACTCGGCTGCATGGATACTCACGGAGGCCATCTTCTCCTCGAAGGCACAATGAGCGAACATATGCACCTGTTTACGTGGTAGAACTGAAGCGACTTTATTTCAAGATGATGCGAATGGAAGATGGCGCAGGGTCAGTGGTGGAGATGGCTCAACGATTCAACCTGCGCGAAGAGGATGATGACAGGTGGTGTGCAGGAAACGAAGCCGTGTAAGCTTAGCTGTTCTACTGCTTAACCGAACTTGACCAAGTGCTTTCTATCCAGGCTGCTCAGTCGTATTTGGCATTCTATGATATCAGGCCCAGCCATTGACGAGCAGCGCGCGGCATGGGACGCGGGGTGGGTGCAGGCACCAAATCAGGCAGCGCAAGCGCAAGCACAAGACGAGGACGAGGACGACGAAGACAGGGATCCGAACGATATTGTTTACGACGAAACGGCCAAATCGGAGTCGGCGGATCGACCGAAAGGGACCATTTATGATTCGGACGATTCAGACGACGTTTCGCTGGATTCGGACTAAACGAACGCATTAATTAATTTGTAGACTATTCATGGACGTTGTTGT
>QFEO01003046.1:0-14575 GCA_003316615.1 Amanita pseudoporphyria
AAGACACAGGTCAAGGAAATGCGACTGACCGTCTGGCCAGGACAGGCGCAGCCCACAGATCCCATCCCCGTTTACATCCAAAGGAGAACGAGAGAGAAAACGTATATGTATGCCGACAAGCCTTTGTTCGAATTGCAGCATTTTGACTTGTTTTTAGCGCATATATCGCGTTCGTGCGAGCAGGAACAAGGGTTCAGGGATTTCCTTGCAAAAGGTGCGAGAAAGAGATAAGTGGAAGCCAGTTCTGCGCTCATTGACGTCCATAGGAAGGAGGAAAGTCTGCGTGACGCTACGTCCAGTCAAGCATTGCCCCGTGATCTATTTGCGCATTCAGCGTCATCAAATCGAATGGTTTTAATGAGGTAAGACTCAGCGTTTTTCTCCGTAAAGCTTAGTCCTCAGGCTGAATACGTCTTCCGCCCCCGCCAGAGAGTGAGTAACAACGAACTTGGTCAGGGCTCGCGTTCTCTACTCTCGGCTCCACAACATCACAAAAGGGTTTCAGAGACGGCTTGACCAGAGCACGCCCCTTTTGTCCTTTGTTGGCTGTGAGTTGACCGTCCGTATTCAGCTTGGGTACTCTGAAAGACAAGAGTGTCAGACACCGGCGGCAGAAGTGACGGAATTGACGCTTACCACATTTCCTTTGACGTTGAAGTGCCTGCCTGTCTTGACGTTTGCAAAAGGAGAGGCCTGTAAATGTTAGCCGTGGCAGCGGAAGAGAAGAAAGAGTAGGAACAATTTAGAGATATTAGCTATACGAATGAGAGAAAGAAAGGTAATGCCCCACCGTCGCCCGCCTGTCTTGATGTTCGCCCGTGACCTAAAAATATTAACCAGGTTCGCGGAAGAGAAAAAGGAATAAAGACGTCTGTAAATGTTAGCCATATGACAAAAAAAGTCTCGCCGTCGCCCGCCTCGACCCATAACCTAGAAATGTCAGCTATACTGTTGAAAGAGAACGGTTCGATTTCGAAAAGCACAGAAAAGTGCACAAACGTATCAAGATATGTAACGCCATTAATCCTTTTTTCGTCTTTTGCCTTTTGCGTTTTTCGGGGTTTTTTTTTTATAATTGAATTAAATGATTTTTGAAGTGGGTATATGGGGATCGTCCGCCTGGAGTCGACATCCGACCGGTCTATGGGGGTATAAAAGAAATAGAGAAGAAATGGAAAGAGAAGAGTGAGTTTTTTTTTCTTTCGCGTTTTGAATTGTTTTTAGGTGTTTTGAGGCAGGTCCATTGGGAAACGTCCACGGTGGATCGATGTTGTCCCGGTGCCAAATAGGAGGAAGAGAAGAGCCACGAGACCAGAAAGAAAGAGACGGAGCGAGAACGAGAGAGGCGCGCCAGTACTGCAGATTCTTTTTTTGATTTGTTATTATGTGGGTATACGGGGATCGTCCGCTTGAACATGACGTTGACCCTGCTCAGGAAAAAAATTCAACAAACGCATTACGAGAGAAAAGGAAAAGGAAAAGTCCAAGGTTGAATTCCGCCGTCGCCCGCCTATCTTGACGTTCGCCCATGACCTAGAATAATCAGCTACCCTTGTGGAAGAAGATTAAAAGTGGGTATATTCGGAAAGAAACAGAAGAAACAGAAAGAGAAGAGCGAGTATTATTTTTTTTTCTTTTTTGCGTTTTGAATTTTTTTTAAAGGTGTTTTGAGACAGGTATATTGGGAAACGTCCACCATGGATCCGATGTTGCCCCGGCGCCGAATAGGAGGAAGAGAAAAGCCACGAGACCAGACACAGAATGAGAACGAGAGAGGCGTGCCAGCACTGCAGATTTATTTTTTGGTTTGCGATTATGTGGGTATACGGGGATCGTCCGCCCGAACATGACGTTGACCCTGCTCAGGAAAAAAAATCAACAAATGCATTACGAGAGAAAAGGAAAAGAAAAGTTCAAGGTCGAATTCCGCCGTCGCCCGCCTATCTTGACGTTCGCCCATGACCTAGAAAAATCAGCTGCCCTTGCGGAAGAAAATTAAAATGACTGCAAAGGTTAGCCGTGGAAGCTGAAAAGAAGAAAAAGCGGGAGCGGCTCTAGAGATGTTAACCGTATGAATGAGAAAAAGAAGGTAATGCTCCGCCGCTGTCAATTTACCTTGACGTTTGCTCATGATCTAGAAAAAATCAGCCAGTTCTACGGAAGAGAAAAGGAATGAAGTCCTGTGAATATCAGCCGTACGAATAGAGAAGAGAAAAGTTGTCCCGCCGTCGCCCGCCCGTCTTGATGTTCGCCCATTATCTATAAAATCAGCCAAATACACAGAAGTAAAATAACGGCGAAAACGCCTATAAATGTTAACTGTGCAAATGGGAGAATGGAAGAATTTAACGCATTTTAACCTTTTTCTTTTTTTTTTCTTTTCTGGAATGGGTATATGGGGATCGTCTGCCTAAAATCGACGTCCGTCCAGTCTATGGGGGGTATAAAGAGAAAAAAGAGAGAGAAGAGCGAGATTTTTTTTCCGGTTTGGGTTTTTTCTATTTTTTAGGTGTTTTGAGGCAGGTATATTGGGAATATCCGCCGTGGATTCGACGTTTCCCCGATGCCAGATATGATGAAGGAAGAGAGCCACGAGACCTGAGAAAAAAGAGACAAGGGAACGAGAACAAGGGAGATGCGCCAGCGCTGTGGACTTCTTTTTTTGGTTTTTTGTCCTGTAATGGGTATCCTCGGATGGCTCGCCTGAATATGACGTTCACCCTACGCAAGAGAAAAGTTAACAAGTGCGTTTCAGGAGAATGAAAAAAAGTATGCCAATATTTTTGTTGGGTTTTGCGCATGCCAGAGAGCAAGCGACGACGAACTTGGTCAGGGCTCGCGCCCCCTATCCTCGGCCCCGCTGCGTCACGAAAGAACCTCAGAGATGGCTTGACCAGAGCACATCCCCTCCGCTCTCCCGCTAGCCGCAAGTTGCCCACTCGTATTTGGCCTGAGACTTGTTCCTGAAATGCGAACGTCAGGTTCTGCTCACTTCAGCGCTAGAATTTTCACTGACCATATCCCAATCGCTGTAGGAACCTCAAGAAGAAACCAAGTAGAAAAGCGCGACCGGAAAGAATGATGGTTGTCCACGTACTGCCGATCATCATTGTACCGTCGAACCTAGCGATATTAGCGGAACCGGAGGGCAGAAGATGAAAGCAAGAAAGAGAAATACTGCTTACCGCTACTTACCAACCGCCAGTCGCCAGTCGCCAGTCGCCAGTTGCTAGTCGCCAGTGCCCAAGTTCTCCATAGGACCTAGGAATATCAGCCGAAAAGGGAGAAACATAAACCGACAAACGGAGATATACCTACCCATACCTACCTATGCCGCCGGTCGCCAGTCGCCAGTGCTCCAAAGGACCTAGAAATATTAGTGGACCCACAAAGGATGACAACAAAAAACATCGGCGAAAGAAAAAGCAAGTCACTTACCACCTTTGGTTTTCAATTCGTCCCTTCCGTGTCTTCCTCACCTACCTCAATGACTTCTACGATAACGTCGCGAGAGAACGTAAGATCACCAAGCCATACGTGATCTTCGTCCTTTTCAGCGTCCGTTTCGATAACAATAATGGTTTTCTCATCAAATTCTTCCTTTGCTTTGAACGCTGGGATGCCGACAGGAAGTGGGAATACTAGTCAACGCTATCGTCAGCAATGCTCTTAGTTGACCAGATTCACTTACGGTCTATGATATCCACGCATGCAAGGATATCATCTTCGTCATCTTCGTCTTGCTCAATAACTTTCATGGAGACGGGAAGTGGGAATTCTTTTTGATACAAACATCATGAAATGGTCTGATTGATTTGAATTAGACGTACGATCAATAATGTCCTTGCACGCAACAATATCATCATCCTCATCATATTCTTCTCGCTCAACAACTTGGTTGTCTCCTTTAGATACGGCTTTGGCGCGAAGTCAGATTTGCTTCAAAGTCCTGTGGATATTGGACGCTTACCTCTGACAGCATCGCCCACATCCGCTGAGTCTATGATGACAAACTCTCCACCGCAGCCGTCATTGAAAGTGGTGTCTATGTCACCTCTTTAGCGTCTGCGCAATAGAGGTATGACGGAATTGCGCATACCTTCAAGCACTACAATAACAAAACTGTCAGACTCGTCATTGGACGCACCTTCGTCGTTTTCTTTGGTGTCTGCATAGGACGCAATAACTGGAAGAACGTCGATGTGCATTAAAATAACGTTATCGACAGGAGTATTTAGTACGTACCTTCTAGAAGTAGCTCAGCGTTGACGGAAGTGTCAACGTCGCCAGCGAAGCTAACATCCCCGTCCTGTTCGTCTTCCTCAATTTCGTCCATACATACCTCATCTATTTCTTGGTCAGACTCGGAGATAGGTTTAAGACCTACCTCTTCGACGCCGTCCACCCACCAGGGTCTCGGCTTTCTGTACCAGCGGGAGACTGGAGAAATAATGGAAGCGTTCAAGTCGTGTAAGGGGGTAGGTTTGCGAATGCGGTTATTAGGATGGACTATTATGGTGTTCATGGTGGTATGCAATGTGGGGTTCGCTGTAATATCGCAGATGTGGTAGTGTGTGGGGGGTTTAGGTAAGGAAAAGAGAAGCGGTTGGGCGAGCGGCGTAGATACATGTCGAGTGGCTGACGGCTGACATTCCTTTCTAGGTCGGGCGCTCCGATCATGGATTATTTATAGACCATACAAGATCACGCACTTAAATAGAAATTTATTTCCCTGCTTGGAATACAGACGCGCCATCTATTCAAGGCGTCTAATGTAACGGCAGCATTAGACCGTACTTTTTTAATCCTATTTTGAGGTTAGGTCTAGCATACAGATAGGCGTTGCTGTTCACAACGTCCAGATAACGATATCATTTGCGTCACCATCGCTATGGTCGGCACTAGCGTCGTCAAGATACACATAACATAAACACTTGCACTTGCACTTTCAAACAACTTATTGCGTTAATGTAAAAAAAAGGTATCTCACATGATCTTATATCCCCTCGCCAATCAACCTCTCTGGAACTTCTACCCACTTTCTCCAACTCTCCACAAAGGCGGCAAGCTCAGCGCCCTCGACAACTCTATGATCACCACTCCAGCTAACGCTCATCTTGAGTCGTTCTTCACCACGACCACGTTTGTCTCCTCCCCTTCCCTCACCACCGCCACCACCACCACCCATATAATAATACCTGATATCACCCCTATCTGGGCCTACGTCCACATCCCAAACCCAGCGCGCCCGCCCAAGCGCAACAATCGCCACACCCCCTCCCTCTACCAAAACCGGCACAGCACTCTCTCCCCTCCCCACGGCACCGACATTACTCACGCTGATCGTCCCTCCACGTTTAGGCATCTCTTTCGGACCCAGCCCAGATGGGACCTGGCGTCCGAGGCGGGACAGGTGGTTTATTTGGGATGCGAGGGAGTAGATGGAAAGTTGGTCGGTGGAGAGAAGTGTTGGGGTGTAGAGACCGGTTGGGGTGGAGAGTGCGAGGGATATGTCGGCGTGTGGGCGGAGGGTTAGGGTGGGTTTTCCGTTTGTGTTGGTGCTGGTGGGAGTAGATGGGGTAAGGGAGGATCGGAAAATGGACCATTCCATCATCGCTTTTGATAGCGTCTTGAGGAGGATAGGAAGGTACGTTAGTTTGGCGTATCGCCCGGATTCTGGGATGCTAGGTGGTGGTGGCGCGGGGTAAAATGCGGAGGGGTCGACGATGGGAGGTAGGTTGGCTCCGCTACTTAATCCATTTGGGGATGAAGGGAGGTAGTGAGTAGGTATGGATGCGTTGAGGATGGGGAGGAGGTTATATAATGGTGTTAAGTCGAGAGTTGTTGTGTACCTGTGAATATGTCAGAGAGATGTCGAAGATGGGTAGGGAGGAAGCGCACCCAAAGGTAGGTATTTCCAGGCTCTACAATAATCCGACGCGTCAATAGACTTAGAAGGCGGCAGAAAAGAATACGTACCTTTGTCATCGCCTTCCACATACCATACCTCGTCCTTCCGAGCTCGACGACGACATCCCCTACCTCCTCCTTTGCCTCCCTCCTTCCCACTTCCCCAACCTGCGACGGGGACGGGGTCGTCAAATACGCCTCCACATCCTTTTTCTCCACTCGTCCATCTTTCCCACTTCCAGGCGCGACAAGGCCAAGGTCTACTCCATTTTTGCGAGCAAAATGGCGTACTGAAGGGGTAGCTAGGATATTCTCCTGTTTGGCCATTGATGATGACAGACGCGGTATTGTCGGTTGCGGTTGAGATGGGGGAGCGTAGTTCGGGTCAAGTGGGTGGAGACGTCTTTGAGCGGATGTTGGTGCTATATGCGTTGCGGAAGGTGATGGTGGTGTTGCTGTTACAGCCTCTTGGGATTCGGAAGACGCATCCTCAACCGCGGCAGATTCTTCCTCCACTTCGATAAGACACAACCCTTCGCCGACCTTGGCGACCTTTCCCTCGTCTACCAAAAGCTCCTTAACTACGCCATCGAACGGACTGGTGATTTCCACGCTAGCTTTGTCGGATTGGACTTCACACAAGGGGTCGAACATCTGGACAGAGGATTTGTTCCCGACGTTCCTTTAATCGTTGGCTTTAAGTGCTTAGAGTAGAGTAGAGTGAATGGAACACGTACCATTTGATCACCTCGCATTCTGTTATGCCCTCGCCGATATCTGCCAGCTTGAACTTGTGCACTACTTTACCCCATACAATGGGTGTCGAGTGAAGCGTCCTTGACGAGCACACTCTAGTCCTGCCCAGCAAAAACACTCGTCTCGCATACATCATGTCAGTTGTGGAACGTCAGGACGTTCTTAAATGCACTCCAAGATCCTTCCGAGTACCGCACCATTGGCCAGGATCCGCTGACTAATGCTGTGCTATTCCGGCATTTAAAAATTTAAAAGTATTAACTGATCAGTATCTGATCTTTCTACTTATAAGTACTAACAGCAGAAATGCAGCACACAGAAACAGGGTCGGCGCCTTCTCCGCTAACCACTTTCATTGATCAAGAGTATTTCATTCTCCCACACTTCACCCTCGACTGCGGCATCACCCTCTCCCATGTCCCAGTCGCCTACAAGACATGGGGCACCCTCAACTCCACACAGGATAACGTAATGGTCATCTGCCACGCATTCACAGGCAGTGCAGACGTCGAGGACTGGTGGGGGCCTTTGGTGGGCCGTGGAAAAGCGTTTGACGCTGGTCGATTCTTCATCTTTTGCGCAAACGTGTTGGGATCGCCGTATGGCTCTGCGTCATGTGTAACGGTCAATCCTGAGACGGGGAAGAGGTACGGGCCTGAGTTCCCCCCGACGACGGTGAGGGACGATGTAAGGCTGCACAAGGAGGCGTTGGATCGGCTTGGGGTTAGAGGCGTTGCGGTGGTGATTGGGGGATCGATGGGTGGTATGGCTGTGTTAGAGTGGCCGTTGGTGACGAGGGAGCTGGGAATGAAGAGGGACGATGGAGGTGAGTATGTGAAGAGGATCATACCACTTGCGACAAGTGCAAGGCATTCTGCATGGTGCATCAGTTGGGGAGAGGCGCAGAGGCAGAGCATATATGCTGACCCGGAGTATAAGAATGGGTATTACTATTTGGAGGAGGGAGAGGGAGGAAAGGAGAAGCAGCCCAAAGTGGGATTGGCGGCAGCAAGGATGGCGGCGTTGTTGACCTATCGCTCAAGGGACTCTTTCGAGACCAGATTCGGAAGACGCGCGCAAGTGGCAAAGGACACAGCGAAGGAACTGGGCGTCATGACCCCTCCGGAGTCACCCAAACTCAGAACAACAGGCGACGCGCTCCTCCTGCACAACGACGGGCACACGTACAGGACAACCGCAGAACACAATAAGGAACCGGAACGGCCGCAAATTTTCTCTGCTCAGTCCTACCTCCGTTATCAGGGTGACAAATTTACAGCGAGATTTGATGCGAACTGCTACATCCATATCACGCGTAAGCTAGACTCGCACGACGTCGCTCGTGGACGCGTTCCAACGTCCTCTACTACCACCACCCCGGACGCAGCTCTAACGCAAGTCATTTCCACCCTCCCACCCGCACTCGTCATCAGCATCGTCACCGACGGCCTCTTCACCACCCCAGAGCAGAAACTTATCGCCCAACACATACCCGATTCCGAGCTAGTGGTTATACCCTCTGAAGATGGACACGACGGTTTTTTGCTCGAGTTTGAGAGGATAAATGAGTGTGTGTTGAGGTTTTTAAAGAAGGAATTTCCGGAGTATTATAAGGAGGGAGCGGTGGACGATGAGGTGGAGGGAGACTTTGAAGTTAAGAAGACGAGTGTGTTTGGTGAGGCCGAGGTGGACGTGACCAATTGGTAATGAACTGTAGACTAGGGCCCCCATGGCCATTATGATATCCCTTATCCACTTACAACACTATAGGATCTAGACACAATATGACCTTTTCATAATCCTGGAGAGAATGCGAATTCGGTACATACTAAGGAATAGGCGAATTTTGTGGTCGTATGACGTCATAACGGTATCAACGTTTTCAGGATACTAATGGAGAGCTCACTTTCGTGCACCATTCAGCGTATGATTGCAACTGTTTCACCTCATCAACTAACATGATTGTACAGATCTTCAAAATGCTCGGTAGGTGCAGGAAGTTTACCAGATAATGTCCCACCCTTCCAGAGTAGGACGGCGCATCAGGAGTGGCCACCTTCCGAAACATGAAGACGAATGGAGGCCGAGTTTCGGCGGCTGTGTCGGAGACTCATTCTTTCTCCGTTGTGGGTCCCGGTCCTCATTTCAACACAGTGGAAATAAGCGCTTGGCATCCGCAGCCGCGCCAACGGCCTCTCCTTCTACTAACGTTCTACCGCCTGCCCATTTCCTACATAGGCAATATTCCGCTCACATAGCAATTAAGAAGGCGCAATGTCTTGCCACTGCTATGTACATTACAGAGTTCACAATGTTATCGTGCGCTATTTACCGCCTTGGCGTGCAGGTCAGCACTACCGAAAATGTTGTGCTTTTTGGTTCAATTCAGCAGGAGCTGTTTCGCTATATAACGGACGACTTTTCGTCAGGATGAAGTACCGATTCACAGAAAGCTACTCACTCAGATGTGCCAATTTGAAGGATATAGGTGTGCTTTGTGCCAACATTTTACCGCGGATTCTTCCGAAAGCTGCACACCTGGTCAGCCCGCGGACAAAAAATGCAAGAAAAGGTATGAAAAAGTATTGCGTATCGTTCATGGGTGTCCAAGTTGCCCAAAGTCTGTATTCTTCTATTCACTGGCTCTTTAAAATGGAAACTAACGCTTGCCTAGGTGATGCTCTTTGAAGATATCTGTCTGTACACCTCGAGTTTCCCGTCAAGATTGCTAATATCTGTTTCTGCCTGAACCTTTTCTTTAATCGACTATCTTACACTGCAACTTTTAATCTCTTTCAAATCCTCGGCTCGCTGTGTTTTTCTGCTGCTTGGACCCCCAGTCTTGTTCCTTATGTCAATCCGATACATCAAGAAGCGTTCCACATATGCGCTCGGCAATAATCTCTTTTGAAATGTGTCGCTCAAACCTTGTTAAGACGTTTCCTCCCCATTGCCATATGGTTCCTCGCAATCGTAAATCAAGATCTTCTCTAGTCCTAACTTTTGCGTCTTGCTTATTAAACTATCATATGACCTTGCTGTAATGTTTGTTATTCTCTGCTAGTTTGTTGTTTGTAACGTACAGAGAAATAATATGGCATAATATTCCGAGAATAAAGAATGGAACTAAGTTCTACGACATTCAAACGGTGCATCATGTCCCTAAATAGGTCATTACGAACCACAACATTTCCCCATCGTCCCCCGCCATCACTTTTGTACATCGAATAGAGTAGCTCTTGCCTTTTCAATAATTATGATATGAGGAGCGTGTGAGCAGTGTAATGATTGAACGTCGGTGTTTCTGATGACTTACGCGTCGAGATTGTGTATCTAGTTGCATTTTATCGCAGGTTGTACCAGGTTGCCAGCGCCGTTACCCCCCAGGCGGGCCACTGGTAAACCATATTTACAACATTTGGCGCTAATAAATATGGGGCACCATCTCACGTTGAGCAGGTTGATGAAGGATGGTCGGATTAGGGACGAACACGATTAGGTAGAGAGTTTCACCCTTTGTGGATCCATGATTAGACATTGGGCTTGGGGTAGGTAGAGCCGACATTTTGGTCTTTGATGATGATAAATCAAAGCGCGATTGCCATCATAATTTTTGAATAAATAAACCTTCTTTGTCTTCCTGAAGGCCAACTATTTGGCTTGCTGTATTAGCCGCTTAAAATGTGCACCAGTATAATTGTATGAACCTTCCAAAGCGGGGGACTAGACTGTGAAATGATCCACGCGCCGCTGTGGGAATTAGCGCCCCCTTCCATATCTGGCAATGCCGGTCAATGCGTCAATGCGTCATAGCTGTATTGTTCTGCCGCCCCTCTATGTCACCTAACGACAAGCCCGCTTTCCATGCAGCGATATTTTACTCACACTGCCTTGCAAGCAACTCTCATACAGCAATTAAGCAGGCGCTATTTTTTGGCTGCCGTGTAGATTGCGAACTCACAATGCTGGTGCGTACTTACCGTCTTAGTGCATATATGCAGGTCAGCACTACCTGGATGTTACGCTTCTTTGTTAATTTGGAAGGAGCGGTTTCACTATATAATCGTCCACTTCTCGTCAGGATAAAGTACGTGCTCCCCAATTCATAGAAAGAAACCTTACTCGAATGTGCAAATTTGAAGGAAACAGGTGTGGCTTATGTCGTCGGTTTACCCCGATTACTTCCAAAAGCTGCACAACTGGTCCTGCGAATAAAGATTGCGAAAAAAAGCAAGAAAAAGTATTGCGTATCGTTATTGGGTGTTCAAATTGCCAGTAAAGTCTGTATTCTTTTCGTTGAATCTTTAACATGAAAGCTAATGCTTGCCTAGGCGATACTATCTTTCACCCAAGATATCCGTCTGCATACCTCGAGTTTCTTCAAGCTTCCTGTCAAGATTACTAACATCTATTTCGGCCTGAATCACTATCTTACGCTGCAACTTTAATCTGTCTTGACTCGCTTTGTTTTTCTCCTTGGAACTTTCTGCTTCAGTCACCGTTTTAAACTCCATTCCCGGTGGTCAACTCGATGCGTCAAGGAATGTCTAAATATATGCTTGGCTCAAATTTTATCAATCCACAGCGCACCTTGAAGTCACCTGTCGTCACATGATTTCTCACAACTCAAGTTCCTATTCTGTGCCTCGGACATAAAACTAAGCCTGCTGGTTCCGGCCATGATGGGCTTTTGTATCTTGTTTGTCTTTGTTCGTTCAGCTATCATAGCATACTATATTAGGATGTTCACTACCTGCTAACATTGTTATTCGTAACATACAAGGACTTTATATGGTATATTAGCAATGGAATTAAGTTTTATATCTGAATATTGCATCATTCAAAGAATTGAAACGTGCTCTTTAGAGCCCCGGGGCCTATACCTGCACGTCAAATCTACATCTTCTCGGACAATAAAACCGCGCTCAATAATATTTTAAATCCAGGCTTTCATTCGCTGCAAACATTGAGCTTAGCTGCTCTCGCCTGAGCCAGAATTATTAACGCGAAGGGCACCACCTTATGACTCATCGTGGCGCCCAAGTTACTGAAAACGAATATGTGGATCAGCTTGCTGCAAACGCTCAGCTCCAGCAAGATTATCCATCTTCCAACACTTTCGCTTCGTTCGAGGTAGTTATAACGTGTTGGATAGCAAAGAACTGGCGGCAATCAGCTTGAAAACAAGAAGGTTTAGAGTATCACATCCACTGCTGGAAGCATCATAACAGGATCCCCACCCCAACTGGTCTCTACACCCCAACACTTCTCTCCACCAACAAACTTTCCATCTACTCCTCGCATCCAAAATAAACCACGTGTCCCGCTTCGGACGTCAGGTCCCATCCTGGCTGGGTCTGAAAGAGATGCCTAAACGCAGAGGGACGATCAGCATGAGCAATGTCGGTGCTGTGGGGAGGGCGGAGAGTGCTGTGCCGGTTTTGGTAAAGGGAGGGCCATCAGCAAAATCAAAGATCCACTTAATTTGCTTAATTTGCTTATTTCTGAATTAAGGAGAATAAGCAGATTAAGTAGCCATTTTTCCTTAAAATGGACAGTGCAATAAGCAAGTATATGTGTTATAACGGAGAACACTTAGTACTACTTGGACTAACAGGTCTTGTGGATCACCAACAAGTCCAGCGTCGACAAGCGCCGAGTACCAAATGTAGAGTTCGATGATCTCGCGCACTAAGATCAAGTACACGAGAGTGAGGATGATGAGATTCAGCGTGAGATGAAGATCCGCTTCAAGTCAAGAGGTTATCGGTTAAGGTTATCTATAACAACCTAAGTCGAACTTAGGTTCTACTATAGTACATCGGGGTCTTTATATACTCGTAAAGAAGTATCCTAACGAGATCAAAGAGAACATAAGAACGCGTATATAATGACGCGTATGAATCAACGATGATATCATATGGAAGGTGGTGGAAGGAAGTGATGTAGGAGTGATGTCATGAATACGTCATAAGTAAGAATGTAGTCCGAGGGATTCTGAAGAGAAGAACGGGGGAAAGAAAAAAGTAACAGTACATACAGTAAACGTCCTGAACTCGTATAACTGTAACACTAGCTCCGTTCTGTGATGAGTTGTCCGCAACTTATCCTTTCTTTAATAATCATCCATCATAGGTTCGCCGGTCATGTTAGCAATAGCGACGGGGTCATAGTCAAAGGGTCCGTCGTATTGGTGGTAATCTTCCATCGGGGAGTCCTCGATGTAGGATGGGGCGTGCACTTTTCCTTTTCGCTTATGGGGTGGGTTTGGTAAGATAGAGTCGGGGCGGAGGAGGCGGCGTCTGTTGTAGTCTTTATAATCTTGTTTGGTCGCAATACCAAGCATCATCTTGGTTTGGAGATCGTCCTTGAAGGGTCGTCCCAATTCTTTGGATATCTTCTGTAATTCGATCGAAGAAGAGGAGGGGGCGGCAGAGGTGGAGGTGGAGGCGACGAGGTTCTCGTTCCTTTGCTTGACTTCCGCGTTAGACATAGGGGTGCCTGTAACGACGTTCTTAACTGGGCGTCGATATGGTGGCGTCTTAGTTGTTGGCTTCTTCCTGGTGGTAACCGGAGTGTGAACTTCCTTGGGGTGGTCCAGGGTAATGTGTCCTCGGCTGTTACAGATGAGGCAGCTGCGTCTGGGATTGTTACTCGGAGAGAGGTGGGCGTGGGGGGCTTGGGGTGTGATTTCTCGATCGGTACCTTGTGGCGGTGTATGAGGTCGGTGATGAGCTGCTGGTAAGGTTGTTGCCTGTGCGCTCGGACGTAGCTTTCCATAGTTACTAAGCTCATTGATTGCAGTAGCCACCGTTTGAGCCTGCGGAGCACCAAACGCAAATCGTGGTTGGCGGTTGTGGGGTAATGGGAAAACGGTGTTACATCCTGTGATCTGTTGTTGTGCCAATCGTTGTATCCGTTCGGCATGGACGGCCATGTCTGTGGCATAGTCGAGAGCATCCTTCATGAAGCGTAGAGCTCGGAGACGGTCAGGGGCGACATAAAGCGGGAGGTGCCACGTTGGGTGAGCAAGAAACTGCCGAGTGTTTCTCTCGATGTGGGCTATGGTGATGGAGTGCTTGCGCACTTCTTCGATTGCGGGTATGATGTAGCGCTCGACGTCAGCGCGGATGAGTCTGTGGAGTAGGTCGACGGTGTACTGTAGGAGGTTTGGGCCATCCGCTGTTTCGGTGGGCCAGATCATTGTGCTAATGTTTGCGATGGATTCAATAAGATTAACGGCGTTGAAGTTCCAGTTAGCCGTTGCCAAAGCTATCAGTGCTGCGCATATTTCGTGCTGTAAAACAAGGAACCAGATTCTAATTATCTGTTCCTGGGTTTCGGTGTTCATGGGGATTCTACCATAGGTGACCGTGGCCTGTACGCGGTCTCGGATGTCCTTATAGGTAGGGTTGTTCGGTCCGGTGATGGCTGAAAATGGTTCTCGATCGTAGAACCCAGAAGGGTCGGGGGCATATCCAAGTCGTCGATCCTCTTCTGTAATTTCTGAATTGCGGTTGCGAGGGGTGCTAGGGTCCTCAGGAGGGGGAGCAGCTGCGCGTGTGGCAGTGCTTTGTTGACTAGACATGATAGAATCTGTGTCGTCACTGATTCTGATGAGCGGACGAGCAGTTGTAGCTCCATTCTGACGCTCATTAGCTGGTAGTATTGTGTCAGCATTTCTATCTGATGAGTAGTTAGGGGGGGCGCAACGCGATGATGTTTGTATGATGGTGGGGGCATCTGCATTCGTGGCATCGATGCGGTTGTTGTTCTCGTCGATATAAAAGTCGTTTGGATCCTGTTCAGACGCCTCGGAGGGGGAGGTGGAACGTCGAACGGATAGTGGGGAGTCATCTGGGGTAGGGGTGGAGAAGGCAGAGTCGGTGATAGTGCGAATGATCTGTTG
>QFEO01003047.1:0-15178 GCA_003316615.1 Amanita pseudoporphyria
GATAATCAAACCTGCAGAGGTTCCCCATATGGTGACCTTCGTGGGATCGCCCCCGAATTTACTAATCTACGATACCAAGGTTCAGTCGTAGTTTACCACAAAAAGACGTTAGGACGAACATGCTTTTGAACCCATTTCAATGCAAACTGTTGATCCACTAGGGTAACAAATTAGAATTCCGAAAATTGCAGGTTGACAAAATTTTCTTACACAAGCCCACGTTTAGATCGCCGTCCTCCTTTACGGCCTTCCCAGGCAAGAAACCGAAAAGTCCCAAGCGGTATTGTAAGGTAACCACAATGATGCGTTTTCCAGATAGCTCAACGAGATAGTTCCCGTTGAGACCCGCGATGTAACCAGCTTGGTACCCACCTCTAACAGAAGATCAATCTAGGCCTATGTTGCGGTAGTATGTACGCACCCGTGGATATAAACAAGAACAGGCAACAACTCGGACTGATTTGTCCCGGGTGTGAAGACGCTGATCAACCTGTCAAACACTACCTATTGAGAAATTGTTTGGCTTACTTAAGGAACAAACAATCCTCGGACGTCGGAGGGGCATCGGAACTGCTCCGCTTTATATAACTTGTCTGGGAAGTTTGATTCCTGAAAGGGTTTGTTGGAGAAGTGCCAAGTGGTGCGTTATAGCAGCTGGACGGCTGGGTATCTGCGACTTGGACGCTTGGGATTGGCGCCGGTGGTCGGGGAGCACGCCATCGTAAATTTCCTGTTGCATTTCGCCCAAAAAATTAAATGGAGAGTAAAGTAAAACCTTACCAGTAGGCGGAGCAGCATAGCGCATGCCCAGGAAGTACGCGTTGTGAGAGGTTTCGTTAACTATACCAGCATATTTGGCGTAACCAAGGTCCACGACTGGGGCGTTAGTAGATCTTGTTTCAAATTCCAACTTCTCCTGTAGAGCGAAGACAGGCGAAAGAAGCAATAGACCTAGGATGCACCTATGGACTATTCGATGCATTGTTCGGGGTGTTGGATGGTTGGTTTTATAATCAGAACGGTGTGCATGTGGTATTTTATATGGGATGCACCGCTAGTATAAGCATACATGCAATGACGTGTGCCATCTGTTATTACAGCATCGGCCGCAACTGCATCAAGCTTCTGGTGCGAAAGAGCTTTTAGGAGTATACCCACTGTCTAATAAGCGCCGTCATTTGAATTACATCCTACAAGAATGCCATAACTATGATTACAAAGCAAACCGAGGTTTACGGTGCTAAAATACAACAACGTAAGATGTTACAAGAAGGACAATGTGTTTTCGTATTGATAGATCTACCAAAGACCGAACTGATGCTATGTTTATAGCCCATTCAACACAAACTTGCATACAACATTATCGGAACGGTCGACTTGTGTGCATCACCTCGGCCAACGATAGGAATTTGTTCTCGTGGTGTTTTAACTGAGAGAGAGCAGCGGATGCCGTGTTCGGAAGCATTCCTAGCGGGAAAACCTTGCTTGAGATGAAGACACCGCAGTAAGTACACATCATTATGATCATGTTCGGCTATGGAAACCCATTTACTTACATTTATTTATGCTTCATAATTGCTCAGCTAGAAGCAGCACAGCAATTATATTGTTTCATATAATCTTAGCTCCGAACAATTCAATATTTATCATTCTACTACATTAGTTGGCACCGGCAAAAATAGTAGACCTTTTGTCATTGGCAGACGGAATGGAACTGCATTCTAATTAAATTATCTGCGAAATTGAACATCCTGTTGGATGTTCTTTCGAATGGGAGAACAAGAACATTATTGATATGCACAATCGTGTAAACTCGCAGCGGCTCGTGACCCGAGTTCCCAGTATTTCTAGAACATTCGGGGCCTGATATATGGGTTAGCCGATTGGCTCGCGAGGAATTGTGTTCGATGGGTACACTGGCCAACCAGGTATAATGGCGACACATGCAAGGGTCGTGTTTGCCTTTCGTTATTGTACATGGCGGGTCCGGAGAGATAGGAATTGCCGTACATCGGTGTCAACCATCGCAAAACTGGTGACTACTACAAACTCCAAACGGGTCCCAGCACCGAACCGAGCATTGGGGTCAACGAGTATACACCCATAGCTTTCCCTCTGTCTTCAAGTCGCAACATATTACTCACAGTAGCGCCACATAATTAAAAGCACGTTAACTATGGCATTATTCTTATGGGTGTTTAACATACAGAAAGGAGCGTGCTTCCTCCAAGGCTGGCTAACAAACGAAACGCAGTCGTTTGGCTTTCGTTCTGCGCAAAACTACAATCAACATTCCAGACTGTAGTTCATGATGTCGAAGGTTGTTAAAACTCGCCAGATGCATACCAAGATTCCCATAGATTGCCGAGTTGCATAATCCAGCCTGATTGAACAGCGAGCTACAAAACAAAAATGTGACGCGAAGGTGCCGACGTTTATATTTGCCTCCCCCCCATGATTAGCTGTCCTGCACCGCAGTATTCAGTCACCTAAGCTCTAGTTGACTCGATCAAACGTGCCTTTGCCAATGTTCATGAGAGGATTTATCGAGATCGGTTGGAACTGGATCCGAGCCTGGGGGGCAGTCGCATAATAAATTCTGTGCAATCCGAGAAGTGACGAGGTATTGAAGTATGAACGTTCAATCTCGTAGCAACTCTTTCCAAGGCGCATAACTTGATCTTGACAACATCGTCATAAAGGCCTACACCATAGTAGTTGGAGAAGTGCGCTGGCTTACGTAAAATTCTTGCCCGCACGGTCGGCTCTCAGTAATTCACCATCATCTACCATATTATATTAATATACATAGTCGGAACCGTTTATAAATACCAATTACAAGAAAACAACACACCCACACCCATATATAGATCACACGAATAGCGGATTAAAGTTCAAACACTCATCATGGTTCGTAAATTGGCGGTGGCTTCCTCTTATGACTCCAAATCCGCCTATGCCCACATGACAAATCTCTCTTCTCACCGTTTGCCACACTAGCCTTCTCGATAGTGTAATCGTCTGCTTCAATATCGCCTAAGTAGTCTTCCGATCTCAGAGACGTGTCACTGCTTCGCGTACCCAACGGCACTTCCCAGACCTGGGTATCTCCGCTTTCCAACACACCTGGCGCCCGAGATAGGGAGATGTTATCGAGCTCATCAGGTGACTCGATGATCGTCCGCAAACACCTCGCCATCGATGTTACATCTGAACCGGAAGAAGACTGCCTTAGAGAGCGCATGTTTTTTGAATACTCCCCTGGATTAGCTGGCTTGTCATTACGAAGCGATGTTTGTAAACGGTGATGTGGGTGCGGCGTAGCAGGTCTCTTCCGCGGTGCTTTATGCGGGCCAGGGTATGATATTGAAACCGAATCGCGGGCTGAGGCGATCTTTGACTTTTTAGAGCGCACCTGCACTGTCGTTGTTGATGACGGGATATCAATCATTGTCATCGCTCTCCCCAAAGTAGATTCTGGCGACGCAAAAAACATGGGACGAGAACTACCATAAGCCGCCGGCGCGGTCCGTGGCCTTTCGCGGTGAGCTGCCATTCGCCTCACAGTGCGTTCCCCATCAGATTCGGAACTGCTCTCGTCGCTCCGCCTTTCGGGGAAAACCATGCTGACAGGGACATCTTCACCAAGTCTACGCTGCAGACACTCCATTTTCTTGCGACGCATGACGTTCTCGGAAGGAATGAAGAACGTTGGAGAAGGTGGTTCTAGGGGCTCAAAAACGTCCTGATAGGAAAAGACGCTAGAACGACAGAGGTCCGGGAGTGAATCATCGTCCGAGTCAGTGGATTCAGTGGATGTGCGGCGCGAGCTGGAGTAAGAGTGATCTGCTCCTGCTATAAGGTTTGATATGGAGCAAAAGTGGTTCGATCGTGTAACGCGAAGAAGAGGAGGACCATGTGTAGGAGCACGCTTCATTTTACGTCCAAGTTCACCACTTCCCATGAGGTGAGCGTTATTGCTACGAGGTCGCCTACTTCCATCAAAGTCAGTGCATGGCGGCAAGCTTATCGAGACACATCGTGTGGCATTGACGTTGGATGCTGACATCTCGGACCTTCTCGACGATGGACGAGAGGAGTAGGACTTCTCCGTCGATGCATCGTCTATGCTCGTGAAGAAGGAATTGCCTCGTGGAAGTTTCAAAATCTCATGACACGTAGGAATTCCCGAGTTGGACTCACCTAATGATGTGGCATCCTCCAGGTCAACAACTTGAGGGGTGACACCAAGGACTTGAGTGAGCTTCCTAGTAGAACGCCTGAGGTGTGCTCGTTGGGTTGGTGTGAGGGTGTTGAATGTCGGTGGAGGAGGGGGGAAATACACTTTCTCGATGAAGGCCATTTGGCCAACGACGCACCAGATGAAAGTAAGAGGCAAGGAGTCGGCGGCGTAACCAAGAGAGAGGCCAGTAAAGCTTGAGTGGTGGTGGTGGTCTAGCTGAGTATGGGCTATTTACATCCCTTCTCAGGAAATCAAAGACGGACTGACTTTAAAAGAGTGGTGGGAGGGTGCCACAATCCGATAACTTGCCTGTATACCGAGATAGACTATTTCCAAACGGTTATTATCTTCACCCGGCTAAGGTTTTGGAACACTTGGACAATAACAATACAGACAGCCCGGGGTTCTTTTGTCTGTCTGTCTTTTTTGTTTTGCTGCCACGTGCGGGTCCCCATTAACATCGCCGACGGTTATTGTACGGTGCCCTATATATATAGAATGACCGCTCGTCAGCTTTCTCTCGCTTAGAAAGCATATCGCAGCGTGGGTTACCTAGTAGAACATCGGATCTGACCCCCATTCATAGTAGACGAGAACCCTGCTCCCTGTCACAAAAAAAAAGTCCACTGCAAGCTTTTAACAATCTAGCGGTACATGATCCAAGGCGACCTTGCGACGAAAGCGTGGACTCCCCCGGACCGTTCATCTTGATGTATGCATGCATGCTTGTGCCATGCGTGCGTGCGGGCGTGCGTGCGTGATAGGCCATACGGGCCTGTACCTTCCTTCAAATGACGTGGAAAAGGGCACACTCTACTAGCATCCCTTGACGGCCACACGTGGTGGTTGCAAGACAACCAGAGCCTACCCTGTGTCAAATGTTTCTGTTGGCATCACGACCCATTCAAAACAGCCAAATATTAATAGCTCGCCTCAGCACTTTCTTGATTACGTGGATATCTGACATTCGTACATCATTTATCATCTCAAATGCCAAGCGTAGGCCGGAGTACTGTTTTCCTCTATTCCCCGACAGAACTTGTTTAGACATTGCGTTTAAGCGTGGCAGTCATGGCATGGATGCTTGAGCGTGTGAACGCATTGATTGATTCACAAGCAATTTTTCCATCCACCAGACTTCTGCCACATCTACGACTATCTACGACAGCACGTATTGATCTCTTCTCCACCACCTGCGGATAAATCCGCCATTCAGATGTCCCGGTCCGGGCATAATACAAAGTGTACAATGATCGATAATTCTACAACGCACTCGGCGGTCTTCATTTGCCCTTCTTCCGGGTTTCATACCAAGTCGTAACCAAGTCCCCGTGAATAGTCGACTGCATTCCTCAATTGTTCGAGGGTCAAGAAAATCAAAATGGTTGTTGGTTGCAGACGCGTCCAAGCTGGTAACCAACCCTTGAACATAAACATGGCGCCTTCGTTCTTAAGCGATGTTCTGATCACTCCTAGAGTTGACTAGTATCTTGTGAGTGCGGGATTGGACCTCTATTCCGAACGACTTACGCTCGAACCAGGCCCCGACGCATTCATGATGCGGCTCTGTTTTGGCAGCTTAGCAATATCTATCAAATCGCACAAAGGGAGATCACAGACCTTTAAGACATCTGCCGGTGAGCAAATAGTGGTGGCAACAGTTCCCTATCATTGCGAAGCTGTCAACACCTGCCCAAATAAACGAGCTCTACAACTTACCGCAGCGAAGCTTGCGGTAAAGTGACACGCCATATTGTCGTGGAAATACGATGTCTTTAGCAATTCCGCCTTGAAGAAGTCGTATCTGTGACACAAAGATCAAAATTCCAACGCCGCATCAACAATACGCTCCACGTACGACGCCAACTGACTGGCATTCATGAGAATAGCACGGAACACATTCGGCCCCATTCCTCTGGTCAGGGATGATACACCTTCTTCACGAACCATCTATAGCCGTACCCATCAGTTTTCATTCACGTCGATATATGCGTTTCATGAGTATGTGGGCGTTAATGTCAAACAGAGTAGACACTGCCTCCCCCACATTCCAGATCGGGGAAGTGCACTCGGTAACCGAGGCCGACGGTAGACAGGACAGGGGTATCCATGAAAGTCACACGAGTTCCACTCACCCTAAACAATGCGTCCAGACAATGCTTGTAGTTGAACCTCTTCTCGGGGGGCTTTGCAAAATCACCCTGCAACCGCACCATAACGATTTCTAACGTATTCAGAAGCACATGAGTGATGGGAAACTTCATGAGAAAGAGAAGCATACGAACCTCCCGGGTTTCCAACAATGCCAGCGATACCGCCAGCTATTAGAACAATAAATAGATGTAGTACGACAGTACGACAGATACTTACCCATACTTCCCGCTGCTGCCAACTTCCACGCTGGAGAGTCCTTCCCGGCTCCTAAGATTTTCTTACTCTCATCGTACGCCCAGAACCTACACAAAGAGTAGGACATCTGCCGCAGCCAAGTCCCCGTGATGCCGTCATATAACCCACGGACACCTTGGAAGAGTTTCAGTCGACTGAGATCCGACGCATATACATAGTAAGGAAACTAACCAGCCGTTCTCACTGTTTTCTTTATACTCTCTATCATTCGTTTGTCCCCTGATGCCTGCAGACGGACTTTGGTCAAGTCTAATGGACTGTTCGGTCGATTAGACTTCTTTAGTACTGCATCTGTATCGACATCGTGCCATGCTCACTGTGTGATAGAGGCAGCTATCGTTGCTGCAACACCTGCATCGTAGGAACTAAGATAAGGCAACCGCGGGTCATTACAAAACGCTCAACAACGGACCTCCCAGCCAGAACGGATAAGGCTTCTTCTGAGGTACTGAAACAACAGCGGGCGGAACACCGACGACGACGGGGGCAACTGGCTTCGACGACATGGTATCTTAGAAAGGGTTGAATGGGGCTCGTGGTGGTTTTGTCTGAAGGAGCGGGCAATTGGCTGATCAACCCAAGAACGTGACTTTATATCAGCGGGGCCGTGGGTGTGTGCAACAGAAGCTTGCCGATAACGAGGGACCGGTAGGATTGGCTGTGATAGGATGAGAGCACAGGAACTCTTTTTTTAAATTTGAGCTGAAATCAATGACCGGCACGGCTGTGGAATTCAGGTGAATGTGGGGCGGCTCGCTTGTTGTTATCGGGTCTGCTGATGACGAACGCTCCATCCGGCATACGCCGCGTCGATTCCTATCTATTCCGTCCACGCAGGATACAAGTTTTTGTACTAGTAAACAATACCCACAACCCTACGAACGAATTTTAGTCACGATCCAATGTCCTTCCACGCCTTCCTTGGCTCTGACTGCTCCATGTACTCTCTGCTGTTCCAAGAACTGGTCTAAGGATATCATAAACGTTTCCGACACCGTCGATTGTAGGCATAACGAGTGTTCAAGCCACATACGTGTATCTATCGAATCCGCACGACACACCAATTCACGATAGGCAGATCGCATGACACTCCACGCAGTACTTCTAGCTTTTTCTCGCAAACTGTCCACGGCTACCAAGACGGCCAAAAATCCTAGATCTTCCTTCGGCTTATCATCCTTTCCTAGGACGCGTAAGATAGTAGAGCGTCGAGTCTCTCTCTCAAACGAGGCATATTGACAGCTTCGGAGACTAGTCGCAAGGGATGACAGCCACTTCCGTGCTGCAGATTCCTTTGGGAATAACCGGTCGGGAATGGAGTTCAGATACTGCTGAAAGGTAATCTGAGATGGGTATGCTGCCAGTAGATGGTGCATAGATGAAACGAGTATTGCGGATATAATGTTCTGATGGGGGCTTGGGCACGAAAGATACAAGTCGGGGACTAGGCGTGGCACAATGGCGGATGCATCACAAAGGGTATTGAAGATGACAGCCAAAAAAAGCGATGTTTCATATACTAGGGGAAATTTATTCAGAACAACATAAAAACGGAGCAGGTATCTCATACCTTCTAGAGCAAAGTGATCTCGACGAGCTATTGATGAGATACCTTCTCGTAATTTTCCTGAGATACTTAGCATTAACACTTTAAAACGTAGTAATGGACCTGCTCAGACTGACGAAATAAAATCAACACATTCTCTTGTGCCTCAAGTCGATGCTTCATTTCTGCTTCCGTCTCTGAAGAGCGACGATAATACTTTTGTAGGACATCATCCACCTGAAAATCTCGCATCATCATTACAGTTATACTCATTGAATCAGTCCAAACCTTCTTATCGATAAATTCCCTGTACTCCTCTTGCACTTTCCGATTCTTTAGCCTGCATTCCTAAGCTCCATCACGACACAGCAAGTCATACACACAAACAATCACTCACGTATCTCCATCCTTCCCTAATCCACTACTTCGACTCGGGGACGCCATGAGCTCCATCTGTCTTGCTTGTGGTCGTCCCGACGATTCCCGTCTCTGATTTTCCAAATTTCGTGCTCGCCGTGAGCCCAAGTCCTGAGTCGTTCTGCTGGAGCCTCGCGAAGATGACATGATGGGAATGGATAGGTGCTGTGCCAAAAAAGATATCGGATCAAATCAAATACGGAGTTACCACTTTTGTCAGTTAGCCACGATTGAGTAATACACCATTAGCGTTATTTTAAACTTACATATGGGTTGGTTCCTCAAATGAGACGATTGTTTAGAAAAGAACAGCTTATGTACTGGTTATACAGAGCATCATGTATCGAAAAATGCAGAACTACATCATTACACTCGCCATATTCATCAAACATCCGTTTCGCAAGGCTCGCAGACCGTTTTCGTAGCTGTGGCGGTAGCCCGTGTTACAGTCACCGTGGCAGGCGCAGGAGTGACGGTAACATAGCTGACGACAACGGTGCTGACGGTCACCGTACTTGTTGCCGTATGCGAGCACGTCAAGTCAGTAATTGTACTCGTTACGACTTGGGTTGTGCTGCAAACCAATTTGGTGGCGGTTACCATTTCGGTGATAGTGGTCGAACAAGAAGGATGTGGATGGTTCCGGGGGATGATTGTTGTTGAAGATACTGTTGGAACGGTGGGCCTCGTAGTCGATGAGATAACTGAAGGTGTAAGGGGAACAACAGTCGTCAAAGACACCGTTGGAACTGTGGGCCTCGTCGTGGATGAGATAACTGAAGGTGTAAGGGGAACGACAGTCGTCGAAGTCACTGTGGGAGCAGTGGGCCTCGTCGTGGATGAGCTAAATGAAGGTGTAAGGGGAACGACGGTCGTTGAAGACACTGTGGGAGCAGTGGGCCTCGTCGTGGATGAACTAATTGAAGGTGTAAGGGGGACGACAGTCGTCGAAGATACTGTTGGAACGGTGGGTGTTGTTGTTGATGAGCCAAACGAAGGCGTAAGGGGAACGACGGTCGTCGAAGACACTGTTGGAGCGGTGGGCCTCGTCGTGGATGAGCTAACCAAAGGTGTAAGGGGAACGACAGTCGTCGAAGATACCGTTGGAGCAGTAGGCCTCGTCGTTGATGAGCTAATTGAAGGTGTAAGGGGAACGACAGTTGTCGACAATACTGTTGGAACAGTGGGTCTCGTCGTAGATGAGCTAACTGAAGGTGTAAGGGGAACGACAGTCGTCGAAGATACCGTTGGAACGGTGGGTGTTGTCGTGGATGAGCTAACTGAAGGTGTAAGGGGAACAATGGTCGTCGAAGATACCGTTGGAACGGTGGGTGTTGCTGTTGATGAGCTAAACGAAGGTGTAAGGGGAACTACAGTCGTCGAAGACACTGTTGGAGCAGTGGGCCTCGTCGTGGATGAGCTAACTGAAGGCGTAAGGGGAACGACGGTCGTCGAAGACACTGTTGGAACGGTGGGTGTTGTCGTTGATGAGCTAAACGAAGGTGTAAGGGGAACTACAGTCGTCGAAGATACCGTTGGAGCAGTAGGCCTCGTCGTTGATGAGCTAATCGAAGGTGTAAGGGGAACGACAGTTGTCGACGATACTGTTGGAACGGTGGGCGTCGTAGTGGATGAGCTAATTGAAGGTGTAAGGGGTACAACAGTTGTAGAAGATACCGTTGGAACGGTGGGCCTCGTCGTTGATGGGCTAACGGAAGGTGTAACGACAGTCGTCGAAGTCACTGTGGGAGCAGTGGGCCTCGTCGTGGACAAGCTAAATGAAGGTGTAAGGGGAACGACAGTCGTCGAAGACACTGTTGGAGCGATGGGCGTCATCGTCGTCTTGGGCGTCAGGAATATGCATTCAGTTTTCATCAATGGTGCTCCAGACGTTGTGATACGAGGCTCGTTCCTCACTTGGGTTTCATCGCACTCAGGTATGAGGACCGTAAACGTCTCCCGAAATGTCGTCCATTCTGTTCCACACGGGACGAAAAATGGAGTCGGGTTTTGGGTTGTAGTCATGTGAGTTTTGCCTTCTAAATCGGTTCGTATTGCGACGGTGGTACCGTTAGGGCGGTGTGACGTGAAGCAAGGTGTTTCCCCTACTTGTGCCATCGCGGAGTTGAATAGGCAAGGAATGGTTATCGCCAGGAAGAGTACGGACATCGTGTAGGGCGACTCTTAGGACAGCAAGACAGGCATGCTTAGTATCTTATACATGTTAATAATGAGTGCTGGATCCTGCTCGGTACGGAGATGGCATACATACGCGTACACACCTTCTCAGCATGTCACGGCCACACGGTCGATGCACAGTCATCAAGTTGGCAACGCACCTTTGCTTCACGTCGCAGGACGTTCGAAATCATTGATTATCGTAGCCTCATTCGAATGCCCCACTAGCCCTCGCTTTTCACTATCCAGGGAAGAGTCGTACCTGGCAGTCTCGATGCATAGTATCCTGCTGCGTTGCACCCGCATGTCTTAGCGCTTAAATGTCAGACACTATTAGCACCGGATTTTAGTTCCTAAGAACACTGGTAGTGCATTTTCCCTAGAAGACTAGAAGTTGAGGGTTGATAGTGACACGTACGCTAGTCTTATTAATCCATAATGAAGCTAGGCGTGCTACTCATGTAAAACACGAGGAAACGGGGTGAACAATAACTCATCGGCTGCCACAAGGTGGCATTCAATTTCAGGGCCCAGTTGGGAGCCAGCGCCTAGAAAGGGTGCGTTCAAGGGATGTTTCCACAGTGACCGAGTCGAGGAAGGAATCATGCCACGGCTTTGAATAGATCAAATTACATAACATCGGTCACAAAGTACTCTACTCTCATGGTCGGGTACTGTCATCCTTACTGTCATGGCTTCAATCAAAATTACTTCGCAAGGAGACTGATTGGTAGCATAGCACGGATGTTTGGGTGGATTCCGCCAAGCAAGATTCTCTGGAGCCTTTCTGGGGTTAAAACGCCTCGATAAGGTACCGTATCGACAATACTCTGGAATGGTAGGTCAGAGCGTTCAGCACAGCATCACGAACAGCACATCTCACCCCGTTGTCGCCCATGACAAGCTTTCTCAACGCATCTATCGCATCCACTTCATCTCCGATTTGAACGAACTGGACACCCATTGTGTTTGGATGATATTTCGAGTCTTTCAAACGTTTCACGGCATCAGCAATAACAACGGCTGGTTCATCGCCTACGTGTAAAACCAGTGAGGCTGTAAAACATCGGTTACAAAATCTGACTTACTCGGAACACCATCTGTTAGAACGATTATATCAAGAGGTGGCACTTTGTAAAGTTCACGATCAACGATGGCCTTATCAATCCTATCCAAGTGGTCGTCAAATACTGCCTTCATCACTTCTCCTGTTGGTGTTCCGCCTATCCTCAAAATATAATGCTTTGACCGCTGCGGGTGGTAAATCACGCACCAAGTGGTATTACGCTGTCAAACAACTTTATAACTGCATCTGCACCCTAGAAGGAATGAGCTGACTGATTTAAACTGGCGATCCTACTTACTTGAAGTCCACGGACGAATGTTCTGTTATTGAAGAAGCGTAAGCTTATAGTATGAACTTTCAGCTGCAATGCACGCTGCGCAATTTCACGAAGCGCATCGCGAGTCTCTAGCCATCTCGAGCCGGTCATCTATTATACCCATGAGTAGTCGTAAAGGTCCAATGGCATATAACGTACAGAACCAGAATCGTCAATTACGAACATAACTTCAAACTTTCTACAATCAAAGATAAGTAAAGTATACATATTTTTGGAGTTCATACTTACCTCAGGTAATCATCCATCCTAGCTGGTCTAGGCTGGTCCAGCGCAGGATTATAACCTCGAACAGTTTCTTTCGGTGGCGGGGGAGGTGCCCTTGCCACGGCTTCCTCCTTGGTTTCGGGAGGGGGAACCTCCACAATTATCGTACTTGCTATTTTTTCAATATACGATCTCCCTTTCCCGTCCAGCCAGTCTTTGAAACGGCTTCTAATCATGTCTGCTTTATAGACATCGACCAGGTCAAATTGACTGAGACCAAACGACTCGTCGACACGATAATAGTGTTTACTACGTAAGTGTCAATTGCGAGAAACATGGAGGCTTTGCCAACTCACCAATGCGAGACGCTCTTCCTGTCGAATCGCTGATGAATAAGGTTTGAATCTGCCGCAATGCGCGCAAGTTGTCTAATGGCATAAGTGACATTCAGTTCAACGTCGTCATATTTGTGTATATGCGGAATCCTTTCGCGAAAGACTTTATCGGAGAGCTTGCGAACATACTGAGGTTTAGGTGCCCAATCTTTTGATACAAGTGGCGTTTCGGGAAGAAATTGTTGTAAGCCAGTGCCCAGGCTGATTACCGTTCCTATACGTCCGTTAGGCCAGATCTCCTGCCATTCACTCGACGCAAGTTCTGTTGGATTATTGTAACCACAGAAGCCTGCGTCTTGGAAACTGCGAAGCTTGTCCGTTTGGACATTTAAAGGAGAAATGTAGATCGGAGAAGTTATAACTGCCCTCGCAACTTCCGGAATAGTCCAATTGCGATTAATCGAGGGTGATGTGTTTTTGCGTTTATACGAGCCAATGATGTGGGTGCAGCTGGGATAATCGGGGGCATCTTCCATCATCGTCACAAACGTCTATGAAACAACTCGGTATTACTTGATTTCGTGGGTTTCATGCTTACCTTCGTACTCGGGTGCTGCTTAGGATCTTGTCCATCCTGAATGGCCATTTTCATCGAAACATTAGGTGATCCTGCAATGTCTTTTACTCTTTCCTCGATGTAATGATCGAAAACGGTGGTGTCAATTAAATGAGAATTGGCAATTACATCCCAGATATCTTTGTCTTTTTCAAAAAGAGCTTTTGCAGCCGTTTCATAAATTTTGATGGCAGTCTTGCAATCCAGACCCATTCTCCCGAGAAGGATTGATATAAATCCGCCGACAGACGAGCCACAAACGAGGCCAAAAACATCACATGGGAGTAGGTGCGCGCCATTCTTGGTCGATACTTCATCCATTATTGCGTCTATGACCATCAAGCATCCAAGTCCACGCATACTGCCACCATCGATGACAAGAACATGCTTGGAACGAGGAGCTAACTATGCTTAGATGGTAAATAATCATAAGTCGTATAACAACTCACTTTCGCTCGTCATTGTTCAAACTTGGTTGAAAGAGACACAGCACAGTACGCGTGCTGCGTCAGCTGGACTGAGATTTCTAATATGCCGTCTCCTTAAGTCTTCTCTGGAACTAGCGTGTGTGCATGCACGGAAAACATGCGTTCGCCGGAACAGCGCCCCGATACTACAGCTGAACGAACTAGTGCACGTCATATTCAGAAATGGGGGAAACCGGTAGGGAATGAGACAAGGTGAAGGAATCTAGGGAAGCATGTGCCAGGTGAATTGTGAAGATTAGTACAGTTAGACCATTGACGTTCTTCCATTTCATCAACGGGACCTATTCTTGTTAGGGCATTGATTCTCGATGCGATGATGCCCGCATATCCATTTTACGCCATACAGCTTCTCCGTAGTCTGGCAGGGTTCAAATGATCACAGATGCATGTATGACAGATGTCATGTATCGTGGTTTGAGGGATGATTAAGTTCCGGAAAACTGAGGTGAAACGAGCAACATCTTGCACATGTTCATCTTGTACTAGACCAGGGTTCAAACATTTCTAGACTCCCCTGTGGCAAACGATGAAATATTTGCTCTAGTCGCCAGATGACTCGGCAGACTATACTCATGGTAATAGCTGAGAACTTATTGTGCCTCACGTCTAGCATACAGCATCCAACAGGTATCTGGCGCTCATGCGCGTCTCGAGAAATTTTGTGGACGAATCATATCATCTCTGCACATCTTGTTGAGTCCGTTACATAATATCGGAGGATACAATAATAGCACTGGTCACATGTCACATGAAGTCCATAGGTATTGACAAATAGCAAAACAAAATCTGAGTCAGTTCAGTCAACATATTCGAGCATGGGAGAATCTTTGACGCTTTTCCAGTTGAAGGCCATTGGTACATAATTTTTCTTCATTCGTTCTTCAACGGTCTTGTGAACAAGAATCTTATTCTTGTAAAACGGGATATATCTCCCTCGTCCGAAATTACGCCTATTACAAATAAATATCAGCGACTAAAAGAGAAAATTCGTGCAATTACTCACATCCGACGACGTATCCAATTTCCTTGGGGATCTTGAAATGTGGAGAGCAAGGGAATAATCTCAAGTATCCACCAGAACCAAACGAGTGCGAGTTGGTCGAAAATCTTGTCGAGGGCGTCCATGACGTGTCGCGCCAAACTTTGCCGCTCCGAGGAAACGGAGCCGTTCGTACTTGATTTTTCCGGTTGTCGCTGTTGAGGAGCCTTTAATGCGTATTGCTCGATTTCCTTGTAAGTTTCGCCTAAATCTTCCTCATTGATTTTCTTGTCATTCACCTCCTGAAACAGATTTTGGAAATCGAAGTCGAGCGACTCTTTAAGGTATTCCATATCGAAT